>MCFE01000339.1:0-92072 GCA_002104905.1 Basidiobolus meristosporus CBS 931.73 | reverse complement strand
ATACATCTATGAGTACAGATGTCTACTTGGACAAATCGAAAGAATGGACCCCTTGGATCAAGTTGAATACTTCATTGATGGGTTGAAAGAAAGAACTTGCAAGGAAGTGAATTACTGAAGACCTCAGACTATTGAAGAAGCCATCAAGATTGCCATTGACTATGACTCAGCTATGTTTGGAGTTGGGAAGCCTACAGTGACTGATCAGAAAGGCTACAATCATTATGAAAGAAGACAATCAGAAGCAGTACCAATGGAAATAGATGCTATGCAGAAGAATTCTACCTCAGAAGAATGTAAGAAGAAAGGACTTTGCTTCAATTGCCACCATCAAGGACATATTGCAAAGCACTGCCCTCAAAGAAGAAATGGACACCAGGCAACAAGAACCTTCAACCATATTGAGTCCATGAACACAGTAATGTGGAAGATCAGCTTGAAGAAGACTCAGAACTCACCTTCCATATAACAGAAGAGTACTTGTCCCAAATGACCTCAAACTCAGGGAAGTTATTGTACTTGAATGGAGTAATTAATGGAGTACCTGCCAAGATCATGATTGACTCAGGAGCATTGCATGAGTACATGTTGGAGCAATTTGCCTTGAAAGCTGGAATCAACTCAGAACCTACCAAATCAACTTCAGTCTCCGCAGCTGATGGGAACTCTCACATAATCAATCGTATTACCCCGCCAGTAAGAATGAAGATCAATGACTATGAAGAAGACCTAAAGGCTTATATATTTGGGAACTGCAAGTTTGACCTTGTACTTGAAAAAACCAGGCTATTTTGTCATAATCCATCAATCAACTGGAGAACCCATGCTACTCAGATCCAAAAAGACAACAAGACCTATGAGCTATTACCTGCCAGGCTGGATTTTAACTTGGTCAATTCCAGTACGTGTGAGACAAGTGAACTTAGCAAGACCCAGTTCTGTAGAGCACTTAGAAAAGGTATCCAGATGTTCCTCATGGCTGTATTACAGGAGGATTCCGCTACCCCAGCACCCCAGCAGGTCCAGACTCTCTTGAAGAAATATTTGGACGTGTTTCCAGATGAGCTTGTAAGCCTACCACCAGTCAGAGACGTGGATCATGCCATTGACACAGGAGATAGCCCTCCAGTGAGCAAGACACCTTACAGAATGAGTCCATTGGAACTGGAGGAAATGAAGAGACAAGTTGATTAGCTATTGCAGCAAGGATACATCAGGCCAGCAAGTCACCCTGGGGAGCACCAGTGCTTTTTGTGAAAAAGAAGGATGGAACACTTAGGATGTGCATTGACTACAGAGCCCTGAGCTCAGTTACCGTCAAGAATAAGTACCCCATACCTTGGATTGATGAGCTTTTGGACCAACTTAATGGAGCCACTATTCTCAGCAAGATTGACCTCATGTCAGGATACAACCAAATTAGGGTGAAACCAGAAGATATTCCTAAGACAGCATTTAGGACCAGATATGGACATTACAAGTACTTAGTCATGAGTCTTGGCCTCACTAATGCCTCTGCAACATTCATGATGCTGATGCATACTGTCTTTCAGGAGTACTTAGACAAGTATGTGATAATCTACCTGGATGACATATTGATATACAGTAAGACAGAAGAGGATCACATAGTGCACATTGAAAAGGTCTTGGAGAAGCTAAGAGAGAACAAGCTATATGGCAAGCTAGCCAAGTGTGAATTCTTCAAGAAACACATTGAATATCTGGGACACATGGTGACTAGCACAAGAGTAACCTTAGACCCTAAGAAGGTTGAAGTTATTAATAATCTGAAGCAGCCCCATAGCATATCAGAACTCAGATCATTCCTTGGAATGGTTTCCTATTATCAGAGATTTGTCAAGTCTTTTGCAAGTATTGCAGTCCCTTTAACTGATATCCTCAAGAATGACAATGCCTATAAGTGGGACATAGCTTGTGAAACTGCCTTCCAGATGCTCAAGCATGAACTTGCTAAGCTGCCAAGCTTAAGAATACCAGACTTCAGAAAAGAGTTCACTCTGTGCACAGATGCTTCAGATTATGCAATTGGTGGAGTGCTGAGCCAAGAACACAAGGGAAAGGACTACCCTGTTGCCTTTGAATCCAAGAAACTGAACTCAGCAGAACAAAACTATCCAGTCCATGAGAAGGAGATGCTTGCTATAATACACTGTTTGAAGACATGGAGATGCTATATTGAAGGAGTCAAATGCACTGTGAAGACTGATCATTCCTCCCTCAAGTATATACTTACTCAGAAGGTACTCTCTAGAAGAATGACAAGATGGAGTGAATACATTCAGCAATTTGACCTGGAGATTGTCTACTGCCCTGGAAAAACCAACACGGTTGCTGATGCCTTATCAAGATTAGATCAAGTTGCACAACTCAATTTGGTGCATGAATCAGATTGGCCTAGCCTATTACCAAAGTACTTGGAGGACCAAGCCATTCCTAATGAGGTGGATGAAGATATCAAGAAGATAATCCGTGATGAAGCCAGCAAATTTGTAGTACAGGATGAGACACCCTACCAAATTGTTGATGGAAGCCCTATTGCCTATTGCCCTTATGTTTCTTGCCGGGATTTAATACATAAGCTACACAATGGATATGGAAATCTTGGAATTGAAGGAACCTATAGTCTTGTGAAAGCCAGAACATGGTGGTCCAGAATGAAACAAGACATTGAGAAGCTGGTAAAAACATGCCCAAACTGCTAAATCAATCAAGGCCAGCCACAAAGAATTGCCAAGCTCTTCCCTTTGGAGCCTGTAAGACCATTTGAGATATGGGGAATTGACTTTATTGGAAGACTGCCAACTACCAGGAAATGCAACCATTGGATCCTAGTAGCAATTGACCATGCCACTAAATGGCCAGTTGCTAAAGCTGTACCAATAGCCAGTGAACAAGAAGTTGCAAGTTTCATTTACCATGAGATCCTGATGAAGTTTGGATGCCCTGTGGAGATCTTATCCAATAGAGGTGCAAACTTTATGGCAAAAACATTAGGGGCTTACCTGGAAATGCAGCAGATCAGACACTTGAAAACCTCAGCATATCACCCCAGAACTAATGGAGTCACTGAGCGGCTTAATGGATTATCTGGAAAAATGCTGACCAGGTATGCAAATGGAGTTGTCAGTAGATTGGATGAGTATATAGACCAAGCACTCTTTGCATGCAGAGTCAGAGTACACAACACCACCCAGCAATCACCATTTTACTTAGTTTATGGATGTGAACCAAGGATTCCAGGAGATCTCACACAACCAAAACTTACAGACACCTTAAAAGATGAACTCAGTCAGCCAAGTAGACACCAGCAACTGGAACAAATACGTCAAGAGGCACAGACCAAAGTATCTCAAAGTGCAGAAAAGATGAAGCAGAGATTTGATAAGACTATAACACCAGAAGCATTGACAGTTGGGAACTTTGTATTGCTAAGAAACAACACTTGGTAGAAGTTTGAGCCACAATGGACAGGACCATTCAAGATCATCAGAGAATGTCCATTTGCAACTTACAAACTGGTGGACAAACAAGGCAATATCCGGGAAGACTTAGTGCATAGGGACAGACTCAAGCTTGCAAGACTTGCTGATAATACTGAACCATCAAGATATTGGTATCACAAGAAAAGAGATTCAGAAGAACCCTCTCAACTTTAGTAGGGGAGAATGTAATGATCTGCCGCTTGAATGTCTAAGTTAGATCAGTTTTTAGTCAAATCAATTAGTTATGTTTAGGTTATCAGTATATCAGTATTATCTATGAAATCAGTAGCATTAGTCAGCAAATGAATCAGCAGATCCTTATCAGACAGAAATAGATATATTAAGTAGGATTTTATTGGGTGATGATGATGCAATCAAATGAGTCATCAGCCACAACCTACATTAGGAAATACAATTAGTCAGCAATTGATCTGGCAAAATGTATATAAGGAGCTGCTGGAACCTCAATAAAAATCAGTTCAGGTTTTAGTGAATACAATACTAGCTAAACTCCATATTCCTTTACAAATCTTATACCAAGACTTGTAACAACTGCTTAGTGGCTTCATCAGTTCTAGGGTAATATGCTGAGGTTTTCAAGTGTTTATCAGCTGCATTTCTGGGTATGCTTTCAATGTCTTTGCCATAAAGCTTGCTCCTCTGTTGGTTAAAATCTCTTTAGGGCATTTAAACTTCATAAGGATCTCATGCTAGATGAAACTTGCAACCAATTGTTCACCAGCTACAGGTACTACTTTAGCTACTGGCCATTTAATGGCGTGGTCAATTTCTACTAGGATCCAACAGTTGCATTTCCTGGTGGTTGGCTGTCCTCCAATAAAGCCAATTCCCCATCTCTCAAATGGTCTCATAGGCTCTTAAGAAAAGAGTTCCGCAATTCTCTGTGGTATGACTTGGTTGATTTGGCAATTGTTTCACTAGCTTCTCAATATTTTGCTTCATTCTGGGACACCATGATCTGGCTTTTGGAAGGCTATAGGTTCCTTCAATTCTCAAATGTACATATCCATTTTGTAGCTCATGTATTGAATCCAGGCAAGCAACATAACGGCAATAGGCAATAGGGATTCCATCAACAACTTGGTGGAGTGTTTCATCCTGTGCTACAAGCTTGCTGGCTTCATCTGTTGCGTTCTATTATGATCAGTTTGGGGCTTGTTTTACAATGTAGAGGCCAATCAACAATATACAACAACTTCCAGTATGCTAATACTGTAATAGTTTGTTGGCAGTTTGAAATACCAACAGAAGATATAACATTCACTAATATCCACAATCTTAGGCTCAAAATACACCATAGGTAGTGTATCTTACTTCTACAGCAGTGTTTTGGCCATCTGATAACTATTAGGCTTATTGACTTCTATAGAAACTTGTGCTTATTTGGAAGTCACCTCCCAAAGGTATGTCCTTAGAGTAAAGGGGATTCTTGTAGTGGTCTCCAAAGTGGATTTTATACTGAAGAGGTGCCTAAAGTGGTGTCTTTAGAGTAAAAGGGTTTCTTAGAGGGGACTTCTCCAACAGCAATGTGATGGTTTTCTTGTAGAACTTAGATTGAATTCTTGTTTGCTAAGTCTTATAACCTTTATATGTATAATTTTAGCGTGGAGATTCTGGAAAGAGAGGCTATGCCTTTATTTCTCAGCTGGGAAGTGAGATACATGGAAATTATGAAGGATCAACATTTCTGGGCAATTGAGCAAGCATTACACATAATACAGAGCTAAAATTTTGTGGTGGTGCAGATTGTACATAGGTGCAGCACCTGTGGTATTTTTGTGTGATTTGATTTGATGGTTCCAAAGTTACATGCAATCAAAGTCACCATAGTTATTCTAGCAATAGAGGCCTAGTATCTATGATAATTGGACTCATTTGATCATAACTCCTTAGGTACTACTTCAAATGGTCTGTGTTTTGAAATATGGGTTGGCCACTGAGTATTTGCATGACATAATATTCTTGAGTGGATTCCTTGTCAGTGTCTGGGGCATTTGTCCTTAAAAGTTGTAAATTCCTGATCTTTCACTTATGTTTTACAATAGCAAAAAGCAAAATAAAGAAATGAGTGCAATATTGGCTTTGAGATATTAGGTAATGGAATACTTTCCATTACCACACATTCCAAATTATCTTCTTGATCTCTTCATCCACCCCACTATCAATGGCTTTGTCCTCCAAGTACTTTGGTAATATGCTAGCCCAATCTGATTCATGCACTAAGTTGCGTTGTGCAACTTGTTCCAGTGTTGATAAGGCTTTGGCAACCATGTTATCTTCTGCAGGGCAGTAGACAATCTCCAAGTCAAATTGCTGAATGTATTCACTCCATCTTGTTGTTCTTCTGCAGAGTACCTTCAAAGTAATTATATACTTTAGTGAGGCGTGATCAGTCTTCACAATGCACAGGACTCCTTTAATGTAGCCTCTCCAAGTTGTCAAGCAGTGTTTAATGGCAAGCATCTCCTTCTCATGCACTGGATAGTTTTGTTCTGCTGAGTTCAGTTTCTTGTATACAAAAGCAACCAAGTAGTCCTTTTCCTCATGTTCTTGGTCTAGTACTCTACCAATGGCATAGTCCAAAGTATCCGTGCACAGAGTAAACTCTTTTCTGAAGTTTGGGATTCTGAAGCTTGCATCTTAGCAAGTTCACTCCTAACTGTCTCAAAGGCATTCTCACAGGCTAGTTCCCACTTCATAGTGTTGTTTTTCTTGAGAATATCAGTTAAAGGGGCTGCAATACTAGCACAGGACTTGACAAATCCCCAATGATACAAAAACATTCCAAGGAATGGTGAGCTCAAATATGCTATGGAGCTGCTTGAGATTCTTGATGACTTCAACCATGTTGGGGTCTAAGGTCACACCTGTGCTAGTCACCATATGTCCCAGTCTTGCAGGTGATAGCTCATAGGTCTTGTGGCCTTCAGGATCTGGGTTGCACAGGTTCTCCAGTTAATTGATGGATTACAATAAAGTAGCCAGGTTTTTCCAAATACAAGGTCACACTAGCAGTTCTCAAATATAAGGGCTGGTAAGTCTTCCTTATAGTCACTGATCTTCATTCTTGTTGGCTGAGAAATATGGTTGATTATGAGAGAGTTTCCATCAGCTGTTGAAGTTGAAGTAAGTTTGGTAGGTTTCAAGTTAATTCCAGCTTTCAGGGCAAATTGTTCTGATAGGTACTTTTGTGATGCTCCTGAGTTGATTATGATCTTGGCAGATATTCAGTTGACTACTCCAGTTGGGATTCTTCTGCATAGCATCTATTTCCATTAGCACTGCTTTTGATTGTTGTATTCCATGGATATTGTAGCTGTTGTGATTAGTCACTGTAGGCTTTCCAACTCCCAATGTAGCAGAGTCATAGCTAATGATCTATTAACAGCTTCTTCAAAACTCTGAGGTTTTTGATAATTCACTTCCATGCAAGCTCTTTCTTTCAACCCATCAATAGATTATTTGGTTTAATTAGGGGGGTCCATACTTCCAATCTGTCCAAGTAGACATCTATGCTCATAGATGTCATCCTGATCCATTTCTTTATGTGTGAGTGTATGCTGCTTCCTTCTGTGCAGTGTCTGCTGATGTGGGGGCTGAAGACCATCCTGAATTTGTACCACAAACTCATCCTAAGCTGCCAAAGTAGAGCTGACAATCATTTTGGCTGATTTGATCTTGCTGTGGCACTACTATAAGGCTGCATCTACCAAGTAAGAAGCTGCATATTTCAAGTAGCTTTCTAAGGCATTTCCTTCAGCCTTCAAAAGCTTCTTCAATTTGAAAGAGCCAAATTTTCAGGTTTTTATTGACTCAACCACGGAACCAGTCAACCTTCACATTAAAGTTACTTGTGACAGGGCTTTGCAGGTTCTGGGCCAAGGTAGTCATTTCTTGTTGTTGCAGGCAGAGGATCTGGAGTAACTGCTGCTGCTGGGCCAGGACTTGCTGCATAGCGTTCTTCCAACCTTGATTTTCTGACTTATTGCAAGTAGCTTCTTCTTTATTCAGGGGGAGATTTCTGGTTATTGCTGCTAATCAGGAGACTCAGGCCAAAGTTTCTGAAAGTGCAGAAATGATGAAGCAGAGATTTGATTAGATTTTATCACCAGAGGCTTTGACAGTTGAGATCTTTGTATTGCTAAGAAACAACATTTGGCAGAAGTTTTAGGCACAATGAACAAGACCATTTAAGATCACCAGAGCATGTCTAATTGCAACCAACCAACTAGCAGACAAACAAGGAAATATGGGAAATAATATAGCTCAGAGAGTCAGATTCAGGCTTGCAAGACATATTTGACAATGCTGAACCATCAAGGCACTGGTATCACAAGAAAGGTGATCCAGGAGAATCTTCTCAGTTTTGGTTGGGAAATGAAATGATGATATGATATCCTTGACCTTCCATGATTTGAGCAAATCAAGTTGCTGAAGAAATTCCAGTTCTTACCGGGAAGCTCTACAACATTCTAGCAACTTACAATACTCTATCAAAGAATGATTAAGACAGTACCTTCTGAAGTGACACTAACCTATTCAAAGTTGGGGATTGTGTCTCAATAACTGTATTTGTGACAGTATAGTGGCTTTACAACTAACATATTAGTCAGTAGTAACCTAAGTAACCAAGAAATCTCTCCGCCTCCTGCTACCCCACCATGTCCAGTCCAGAGTACAACTTTGCAAGCATCCTGGCTGGCTTTGCCCTGCTGCAACAAGACAATGCAGATCTCGGAAACACTGTTGATGAGCTTCAGAGCTAAAATACTTAATAGCCTATCCATACTCCCTCCTACCATACTCCCCAGATCACTTCCATCACCAACTTCTGTAGCTTGCAAAATGAGTTCTGCTGTTCCATCAGCATAAACAAACACTACTTGTTGCCACAATCAATTGGTTCTCAACAGATCAAGCCAAAGTTGGATATGTCCCTAGCCTAATCACCAGAACTGCCCAGAAATGGCTCTCCCCTTTGTTGAGAATCAACACCCCTCTACTCAGTGACTACCATGCCTTCTTCACAGAAATGGAGCTAACATTTGGCAATATTGACCAAGCCAGAGCTGCTGCCAACTAGATCAAGAACGTGAAGCAAGTAGACATGTTAAAATATTGGACTATTTGGTATCATTCAGCAGCTAAAAATTTACTTAACAATTCTAGACTAGACTTAGTCATTGTAGGACTCATTTACTGCCTTAACTTTGCCACTTTCTCCAGATATATGATCTTATGATTATTCCCCTATAGTCAGGATCAAATTAGCACTATTACCAAACATTATGTACTAACCCTGAAACTGTTACAGAATGCTCCTGAATATTGAGAAACCCTCCCTACTTAGTGTTACAGCTGTAGTACTTCTACAAAGGTATAAATACTGAGCTTCTTGATGAATAAACAACAGTTCAACCATTATCACTATTTCTTGATAAGTTCCTTATATCCAAATCACTTCTTAAATTGCAACAGGTTATGAGCCCCAACTGCCTTAATCTATTCTAAAGATGACTTCTACCAGCAAACAAAGCAATACCAACATCTTCCCTGTAAAGGAGAGGTTTGATGGAAAGAACTACAGACTTTGGAGAATCAAGATGCAGATCCACCTTGAGGAAAGAAAACTTTGGAACATAGTCACAGGAAAGAAAGTTGAGCCCAAAGGAACAGCAGAAGATGTGGAGAAATTTCAAGAGAAGGAGAGAAAGGCCATCAATGCCATATGCATCAATGTGCAAGACTCCTTTGTTGGACAAATCCATGCCTCAGACACTGCCAAAGCAGCATGGGAATCCTTAGAGAAGATCTTTAGAGCAAAGTCAGCATCAAGCAAGCTTTATTTGAAACAAAAGTCCTTCAACATGAGGAAGAAGCCAGATGATGACATGCTACAACTCATTACCAGAATGGAGACACTTGCCAAAGAACTTTACAGTATTAATGCTGGTGTAGATGATGAAGAAAAGATACTCTGTCTGCTTTGCCACCTACCAGACAAGTATGAGCCGCTCATACTTTCTTTTGAAAGCAGAGAAGACAACTTGACTTTAGACTATGTAAAAGGAAGACATCTCCATGAAGAGCTCAGACATAATGATCAAGCAGAGAAAGTTGAAGATAATGCTTTATTCAGCTCAGAAAGGCATACAGAAAAGAAGGGAAAGCAACAAAACCAAAAAAAACCTGGCTGCTGCAACTACTGTAAAAAGCCAGGACACTGGGCAAGAGAATGCAAGAAGAAACAAGCAGACAAAAAACAGAAACTAGAGCAGGCAAACCATATAACTACTGATGAACAATTACTTGTAACTGTACAAGAGAGTGCAAGTAAGCAAAGTAATGAATGGTATATTGACTCTGGAGCATCACAGCATATTTGTGGTATAAAGGATTGGTTCAGCAACTTAAGAACTATTCCTGTAAGAAAGGTTTATCTGGGAGATAACTCTGCATTGGAAGCTACCCCCAGTGAGTCTATACAACTAAATATGAGTGATAACTCAGGGGCAACAACAGCAAAACTGACTGACGTTGTAGTGGGGTGACAGTGACACCCACTGACAGATGTGCTCATCCCCTTATCTTCTACTTCCCTATATCCCTACTACACTCATTTTAGTTTTATCCCATTTGTCTTACCCAATCAGTACTATCCCATAAGCCGGTTGACTATCACACCTGCTTACCTTATTGCATAAGTTACCCCTCACTTTATGTAAGATTACTAGCTACAAGTGCTTCTATATTAGGCAAGTACCTGCACCAGTACCCGTGACACATGATCAACCCGTGTCACCATCCCTACCATTTCCATACCATATATGGTATCACCATGTTACACAGGTTTCAGAATACTGATTCCTGATTGGTTGGATGTGCTGTGCCTCTTAGAACCTTCCGGCACCTACTTAGAACATTTGTAGGTCATTCTGATGTCATTAAGATTTCTATTGATATCCGGAACCTTCTGGAACACCATGATTAGTAATCACTTAGCCAGTGAGAAAAGTATATAAGGGAGGCTATCCCTCTACAATAAATCATCATCCCTTTTATCAATATACTGACTTGTTGATTAGTGTGATCACTGCTACCTGCTGCTATCTGAACTTCCAACCCCAGACCGCAGGACACTCCCAGGAAACCACGCTGACAGCCAACTGACCTTGGAGGCACTACTTGTGAGGAATACTCAGAGTAGGTATGTTTTATTATATTTGATTCTTTCCCAAGTTTGTTCTTGTACAGGCAAAGATACTTTTCTGTCTTTGTAACTATTGACCACAGCTGCATTCTTATCAAGTCCCTGCTGGTGGAGTTTACAGTTGTTTGACTTTGTAAGCTTTAGTACATTGTCATCTCAAAGGACACTGAACCCAGCACATACTTTTGTTAAGACGCCAACTAAGTTGGGGATTGTAGCTCAATAGTTTTCTCTTGACAAGCTTGTGGCTTTATTCCCCTTCACATTAGATTAGAGACAGAACCCAAGTATTCCTAGCAAGCTTTTGCCAGAGGTTACCGCACCCAGTGAACACCCCACACACAAAACACTTGAGAAGTGTTGGACGTATCTCTCCCTTGGACCTATACACCACCACAACGTACTCTATGTACCTGGAAAAGCTAAGAACCTACCCTCAGTCAGTAAAGCAACTACTCAGGGACTGAAATTTGTTATTACTAAGCTGAGCTGCTCAATATTGAGTGAAAATGGACAAAAATTAGCTTTGGGAATCAGAGACCACAATATATACAAGTTAAAATGCAAGATCATTGTACCTGAGTATGTCAGCATTGCTGAAACTGATGAAACCAACTGGGAGACATGGCATAGAAGGCTAGGACACATAGGGGAACAGAAAATGAGCCAACTGGTGAAAAATCAGCTTGTTTTGGGCATAAAATACTCAATTCTGATCAAATTGAATGTTTGTAAGGTATGTTCATATGGCAAACAAGCTAGGCAACGTTTCAAGAGCTCAGAAGGCATCAATACCCCCAAACTATTGGCTATTGCACACTCATACATATGTGGCCCCATAAGAACACTGTCCTTTGGAGCCAAGAGATACTTTATAACGCTTATTGATGACACAACAAGATATACATGGGTGTACTTCCTCAAAACAAAGGATGAGGCTTTAGAGACGTTTAAGCACTTCAAGAACATGGCAGAAACACTAACTGGGTGTAAATTGAAGGTACTACAAAATGACAATGGAGGAGAATACTACTCAAAGGAGATTGCAAAATACTGCTTGTTTACTGGTATACTTCAACAGACCACAGTTCCTCATACTCCACAGCAAAATGGAGTAGCAGAACGTGCAAATAGAACAATAGTAGAGATGGGAAGATCTATGCTACATGATAAGGGAATGGACTACAAATTTTGGGCTGAATCTGTTGCTACCACTGTATAGATCAAGAATGGATGCCCAACAACAGCACTACATGATTCTACACTCTTTGAAGCATATACAGGCAAAGAACCAGATCTCCAGCATCTCAAGATCTTTGGCAGTGATGTTTTTTATCACATCCCTGACAAAAAGCGCTCAAAGTTGGAACCAAAGAGTAGGAAAGGGATCTTTCTTAGGTATTGTGAAGATACTAAAGGGTATAGAGTGTATGATGGCAAAATTCAGAAGCTGATCAAGAGCAGGGACGTTGTAGTTGAGGAGAATTCAGATCAGAAAGCCACAGAAATCATTGGTCAGCCGCCTGATGATGCAATCAGCACCAATGAAGAAGATACGTACCAAATCAGGCCACATATGGAAGATACTTCTACCAGTTCCAGATCAGAACAGATTATCCCAGTTAAGAGATCTACCAGAATAAGAAATGCCCCTGGATCCTGGTGGCAGACATCCAATGATCATGAAGAAGCTTATCTTGCCTTATGTGTTGAACCTCAGAATCTGGAACAGGCAATGCAAAGTCCAGATGCCACTAAGTGGCAACAAGCCATGCAGGAGGAGTACCAATTACTGATCAAGGCAAAAACATGGGAACTAGTATATTTACCAAATGGGAGAAAGCCAATAGGATGTAGATGGGTCTACAAGATCAAGATAACCTCAAATGGGGCCGTTGATAAGTACAAGGCTAGATTGGTAGCTAAAGGCTATTCCCATATCAAGGGACTAGACTTTAAGGAAACATTTGCTCCGGTTGCCAAGTTTAACTCTATTAGGACAGTTCTAGCCCTGGCAGCTGTACACAGTCTAGATCTACACCAAATGGACGTCAAAACAGCCTTTCTAAATAAGGATTTGCAAGAAACTATATATATGGAGCAATCAGAAGGTCTTACCAATTCAAAAGGCCCCCTTAAGGTGTGCAAACTTAGAAAATTGTTGTATGGGCTGAAGCAGGCACCCAGAGCATGGTATAACAAGATTGACACATATCTAAAGGACATTTGGTTCTCTTGTAGCACTGCAGATCACAGTATATACGCTACAAGTGACCAAGAGGCACTTCAACAGACAAAATCAGATCTCTTCAGCAAGTTTGAGATGAAAGATCTTGGAAAATTGGGCTATTTTCTTGGAATTGAGGTCAGATTTGACATACCTACACAGAGAATTGTGCTGAATCAGTCTAAGTACATCCGGGACACTCTTAGACGCTTCAAAATGGAAAATTGCAAACCTGCAGCAACCCCTATTGACAATAACCTGAAATTAAGCAAATCTCAGCCAGTTATCAATGAAAATGGCTCAAATATGGACCAAAACTTTCCCTATCAATCAATGGTTGGTAGCCTAATGTACTTGATGGTGTCTACACGTCCAGATATTGCAGTGGCAGTTGGAATAGTCAGTCAATTCATGCAGAATAATGGATCAGATCAAATTGCAGCAGTTAAGCGGATTTTCAGATATCTACAAGGTACCATAAATATGGTACTGGAATACTCTAGAGCAGCTAGTAGGCAAAAATTTTATGGTTATAGTGTTTCATATTGGGGTAGGGATCTGATTGACAGACGCTCTACCACAGGCTATGTATTTCTTTATGCTGGTGCAGCTATCACTTGGAATTGCAAGAAACAACCAACAGTGGCACTATCTACAACTGAAGCCAAATATATGGCTGCATGTCAAGCAACTAAGGAGGCTATATGGCTACAAAAATTATTCAAAGACTTGGGTTTTAATTCTGGTGAACCAACATGTATTTACAAGGATAATCAAAGTTGTATTTCATTAGCTAGAAATCCTACTAATCATGCCAGAACTAAGCACATTGATATACAGCATCACTTTGTGAGGGAAGCTGTAGAAAATAACTTAGTGGAGTTAGTTTACTGCCCAACTGACAAAATGGTGGCAGACATATTGACAAAACCACTAGCTAGGCCACAATTTGAGATCCTTAGAGAGAAATTGGGATTAAGAAATTATTTAGTTGAGGCGGAGTGTTGAAATATTGGACTATTTGGTATCATTCAGCAGCTAAAAATTTACTTAACAATTCTAGACTAGTCTTAGTCACTGTAGGACTCATTTACTGCCTTAACTTTGCCACTTTCTCCAGATATATGAACTTATTCAAAGACTTAGGTTTTAATTCTGGTGAACCAACATGTATTTACAAGAATAATCAAAGTTGTATTTCATTAGCTAGAAATCCTACTAATCATGCCAGAACTAAGCACATTGACATACAGCATCACTTTGTGAGGGAAGCTGTAGTAACAAGAAATTAAGCTTCAAACTCTGGCATTCATCCAGTCAACAGCTTTCTCCAGAATTGCTAGGAAACTCCAGTCTCCAGTTACAAAGACATGCTTGCTACTGGACCCTCCAATGATAACTCAACACATTCAAGAAACATTGTATGCTACCAAGTCCACCCAGTTCTTCAGAATGCGTGTCAACATCCATATCTCTGAATCAGGCCTGTCAATATTCTTGCTCCCATAGATGCTGGTACTTCTTCATGTTTCATTGACCAGTCTTTTGTCCAGAAGCACATGATCCCCACTATCCTGAGATCCTGTCCTGTCCAAGTAGAAGTCAGTGATAGAAGAAACCTCTCCTCTGGTGTGGGTATCCATGAGATATGTCTACTCCAGCTGTCCAGCAGTGGTCACTATGAGACACTAGCCTTAAACATTGTCAACTCTCCCCACTACTCCATAGCTTTTGGAAGCTCTTGGTTTAGTTGCTATCACCCAGCTATCAATTGGAAGAACAGAACCCTGATCTTCCCCAAAATCCATCATGTCAACTCTGTGAATGTACCTGACTTCTCAGGTGAAGAAGTATCTTTTCTCAAGCTACCCCAGACCCAGGAGCCTATTAACCCTCAAGGAGCCTCCTCAAATGGAATACCTGCCAAGTATCAAGAGTTTGCCCATGTCTTTGATATGAAGAAAGCAGAATTAAACACAGCACATAGACCATACAATTGTCCAATTGACCTTGAAGACAGAGAAACCCATCATTTTGGCCCTATCTACAACCTCTCACAGTCTGAGATGAAAGAACTTCATAGCTATATCAGATGGAAGCCTCTAGAAAAGCCTTATTTAGCACTCCAAGTCCCCAGGCAGTGCCCTAATCCTCTTTGTCAAAAGAAAAGAATGGAACCCTTAAGTTGTGTCTAGACTATCATGCACTGAATAGGATCACAATCACAAACCACACCTTAGCCCCTGAAAAACACTCTGTTGGATCAAGTCTCTGCTGCCAAAGTACTTGCAAAAATTGATGTCAAAGGAGCTTATAACCTTGTCAGGATCAAGTGTGGCAATGAGTGGAAAACTGCTTTCAGAGCAAGATATGGTCACTTTGAGTATAAAGCTATGCCATTTGGTCTCACCAATGCTCCAACTGTCTTTCAACACCTGATGCTTGACAAATTCCATGAGTACCTTGACCATCTAGCCGTTATCTATATACTTATATATAGATATATACACTAAACCTTTATTTACACCTTCCCTCCCCAGACCTTTTACATTCACAGTTGTTGGTATGAGATATCACACTAACAGTTCTTTCTCCATTAGTGACATTGTTACACTAAAAATAGAAAATAATAATCTTGTGAAGAAAGACTTGACCAAGCTTGACACCACTGGCCTCAACGCCAAACTGGAAAAGCATGAGTTTGACCAGAAGCAAGATGAGTTCCTAGGCTATCTTATAAGCTCCAATGTGACAAGAATGGACCCCAATAAAGTAGAAGCCATCCAGTCCTGGAAAACTCCCTTTTCTGTAATAGAGGTGCAATCCTTCCTTGGATTTGCCAACTTCTACCATTAATTCATTGGCAACTACTCCAAGATAGTCACTCCCCTGACAGAGCTTGCACAGAGAAGTCTGCCCTTTGCCTGGAATAAGGAACAGTCTGAGTCCTTTGATTCAATCAAAAATCCTTCTTGCATGGTCCCCTGCTTGCCCATCCTGACCTTAAGAAACCTTTCATCATAGAAACAAATGCCTCTGCCATTGTCCTTGGTGCCATCCTTTCCTAGTATAATAACAAGAATGTGCTACTCCCTATTACATTCTACTCTCAAAATTTACTCCAGCTGAAGTAAAATATGATATCTATGACAAGGAACTACTTGCAATCATTGTTGCCATTGAACAATGGAGACACTACATTGAGGGTGCAGCCCAAAAAAAAAGATCTTCTGTTGTTGCAAGAACCTTGAATACTTTACCACCTCAAAGTACTCCACAAGAGACAAGCCAGATGGACCCTCTTCCTGTCTAGCGGTGACTTGTCATCACCAATAGACCAGGGGTAAAACAAGGAAAACCTGATGCCCTGTCCAGAAAGGTGGAATATTCCCTTGAAGAAGGGATGGTGCCTGTTGGCAAATGAAAAGCCCTGTAATCAACAAAGACACTTTGAACACCTTGGAACCCAGTCCTCCAGTACTATAGCCCCTTTACTCCTTGAGAAACTTAAGACCAGCCAAGTCATCAAATTCATAGTGGCAACAATCAAGAAATATCTCAAGTCTCCCACTGACCCACCACCCTATTTCCCAAACCTCCAGCACATGCATCTAGTCAATGATATCATATGCCACCAGCACCAACTGTTTGTCCCAGACTATGATAGCCTGTCAGATATCATCCATTCTTGCCATGATTCAACAGCTGCAGGACATTTTGGTACTGCTAAAACCATAAATGCAATCAAGAACGGCTTTGAATAGCTCAAGATGACATCCCTTGTCAAGGAGTACCTCCAATCCTGTGATACATGTAGTTGAGTAAAATCTGCCAGACACCAGCCATACAGACTTCTTAAACCCTGCCAATCCCAGACCAGCAATGGAAGTCAATTTCAATGGACTTTATAACTGACCTCCCAGAAAGCAGCCAATTGAATTCAGTCCTGGTAGTGGCAGATAGAATTATGAAGATGGCTCACTCTATTACCTGCTCCAAAAATATGGATTCCAAGGTGACTGCCCATGTAGTAATCTAGAGCATTTTCTGGCCCCATGGTATCCAAAGTGACAGTGTATATTGTAGATGACCTCAGTTCATATCAAAACTCTGGAAATGCTTCACGCAGTATCTTGGTAAACAACTCAAGCTCTCCACTTCTCCCCATCCTCAATCATAAGGTCTAACTGTAAGAATTAACTGGATCCTTGAGCAATACTTCCAGTGCTATATTAATTGTGAGTAAGATAACTGGACCCAGCTGCTGCCACTTGCAGAATTTGCCTACAACAACTCATGTCAGAGTACAACTGGTCTCACCCTCTTCTATGCAATTTATGGTCTCTTACAAAGCATCAACAATTCTAGAAATCCAAGAAACACTCAAGAAAGAGCTATCCTTAACCCATGGGGGGTACAAGAGGTTTGTTATTGCTACTTTTCTCCCTCCCCTCTTCACATATTGAACTATAAAAAACTAGGTCTATTTAAGATCAAGAAGAAACTGAGCCCATTTGTATACCAACTGCAGTTACCTCCAGGTATGAAGATCAATGACATGTTCCATGTATCTCCCCATGAGCCATTCCATGAAAGTACTCTACCCAACCAACACCTAGTAGATTCTCCAGCCATTCAAGTAGACAAACACCAAAGGTTTAAGGTTCCACAAGTACTAGGTTTAAAATACATCAGATTCCAACTTCACTACCAAGTAGATTGGGTTAGTTATGGCCCAAATTACCAAACTTGGGAACCAGCAACTAACCTAACCCACTGTCAAGATCAAGTTGCCATATATCACCTGACATACCCCAACAAGCCAAAGCCAAAAGCTTGGGGAAAGCTACTCAGAAGAGGAGGATAAAGTCACATAACATCCTTGACATTTTATAATTTGCCAAATCAAGTTGTATTGGAAATCCTGGTTCCTTCTAGAAAGTTCTACTACATTGTACCTGTAGTAAAAGTTTGTATTTCCACCTAAATATTCACCTAGCTTAGTCACTTAGATCATTACCTTCAAATCATAGTCAATACTGACCAAATTCCTTGTTGGGATTTACTTGGAATACTTTCACTAAAATACCAGGTACCCAGAACATGAAAATTCTCAAAGTTGTCCAAACAGCCCTAAACTTTGCACACATGTTCTTGGGACCTTCCATAGCCTATTTCTCATGTTTTTAATGCCAAGATCATGTAAAAGTGTGAATACTACTTTTAGATGCAATAAATCATTAAGTGAAAACCACATAATCTGCTTGTCCTCCCAATCACTTCCAATATCTCCAAGACTCTTGCAACAGGTTATGAGCCCCAAGAAGGCACTCTCTGCTGTGTCTACTACTGCTATTACTGGAACATCTCCCTCTACTGAAAAGCAGGATGTATATATCAACTCAGTGTGGAAGGAGAAGATGAAGATACTGCTACAAGAAAGAGGCCTTTGGGATATTGTCATGGGAGAAGAATGCCCTCCTAAAAGCATGGGAGAGGAAGCCTTAAAGTACCAGAAGAAAGAACAAAATGACTTTAAACGCATTTTCCTTAATGTTAAGGCCAAATTGCTAATTCAATGCTCAAGAGCAAAAACGGCAAAGAATGCCTGGAGGGCATTAGAAGACACCTACCAGTCATGTTCAGCTGCTAAGAAAATGTACCTAAGATGAAAATTCTTTACTCCAAAGATGCTCCCAGGAGAAGAAATGAAAGTCTAGTTAACAGATTTACACTGCTGGTAGATGAACGGAATCTGTGGGCATACCAACTACTGATGAGGATTTGATAGTTACCATCCTGAATAGTCTGACAGACAAGTTTTAGGGCCTTGTATCAGCCCTAGAGCTCAGAACTGAAGAATTGACCTTAAATTACGTATATAGAAGGCCTCTGGATGAGGAATTAAGAAAATTAAGCACCAATAAAAAGGAAGAAGAAAATGCTTTTATAAGCAATGATAACCAACAAAGGAGGTACCCAAGACCCTACAAAGGCAACAGCTACCTGTGTTGCAACTACTGTGAAGGAAAAGACACACATCAGACCAGTGTATCAAAAGGTGAGATAATCAGCAAAAGAAGCCTACATATGGAAATGCTGCAACAACTGAAGATAGACTACTCATATCTGCACTAAATATGACCACAAACAAGGATTCTCTGACATGGTATAAGGACTCTGGAGCATCTTAGCACCTTACACACCAAAAAGGGCTTTTTATCCAATATCAAGAAATTCCATTTAAGAAGGTTTTCATGGGTGACAATAGAACACTTGATGCAGTGGGAGAAGGAACTATCCAAGTAAACCTAAGAAGCAGTGAAGGAAGCCATACACTGACCTTTAGATAAGTACTCTGTATACCAGAAATAGCCAAGAACCTACTATCTGTAAGCAAGACCACTGCAGAAGGACTCAGTTTCAGCTTTGACAATTCTGGATGCAAGATCACTGATCAAATGGTGCCAATATTACTTTGGGTATCAGAGATCAGAATCTTTACAAGTTGACTTATATTCCATCATATTTAGAAGTCAATATAAGTAACTTAAATGAAGAAACACCAATGTTTTGGCACAGGAGATTTGGGCACATCAATTTTGATTATTTGCGCAAAATGATCAAAGATCAGCTAATTTCTGGAGTAAAAATTGATCCCCAGCTAAGTTGGAGCACTGTGAAGCCTGCATATATGGGAAAGAAGCCAGACAACCATTCACAAGCTGTGGGTTAATCATAACTAAGAAAATATTAGATCTTATTCACTCAGATCTGTTTGGACCTATGCAAATATATCCTTAGGTCTGATAAATTGTGTAATCACTTTTGTTGATGATTACACAAGATATGCATGGATTGTCTTCATAGAGCAAAATAAAGAAGCTTTGTCCAAGCCCAGGGAGCTTAAAGCAATGGTGGGCTGTGTGGACCTATGCAAAATTTATCCTTAAGAGGGACAAAGTATTAAATCACCTTTATTAATTATTATACAAAATACACATGAGTCTAACTCATGGAGAGAAAGGAAAAAGCTCTGTCTAAGCTCAGGGAGTTTAAAGCCATGTTAGAGAGAAACTGGTGAAAAAATGAAGAAAAAACGCTCCAACAAGAGTAGAGAATATACCTCAGTACTCTTCATCCACTTCTGCAAATTCATGGAATAAAGCAAGAGACTACAGTCCATACTCCCCACAGCAAAATGGAGTAGCAGCACATGCTAACAGATCAATAATTGATATGGCAAGATCTATGATCCATGGTCAAAAATTGTGCTATGATATTTTGGGCCAAATCAGTTACCACTGCTGTATATCTCAAGAATAGGAGATATAACAAAATACTATGTGGTTCTGTTGAAATATTGGACTATTTGGTATCATTCAGCAGCTAAAAATTTACTTAACAATTCTAGGATAGTCTTAGTCACTGTAGGACTCATTTACTGCCTTAACTTCGCCACTTTCTCCAGATATATGATCTTATGATTATTCCCCTATAGTCAGGATCAAATTAGCACTATTACCAAACATTATGTACTAACCCTGAAACTGTTACAGAATGCTCCTAAATATTGAGAAACCCTCCCTACTTAGTGTTGCAGCTGTATTACTTCTACAAAGGTATAAATACTGAGCTTCTTTATGAATAAACAACAGTTCAACAATTATCACTATTTCTTGATAAGTTCCTTATATCCAAATCACTTCTTAAATTGCAACAGGTTATGAGCCCCGATTGCCTTAATCTATTCTAAAGATGACTTCTACCAGCAAACAAAGCAATACCAACATCTTCCCTGTAAAGGAGAGGTTTGATGGGAAGAACTACAGACTTTGGAGAATCAAGATGCAGATCCACCTTGAGGAAAGAAAGCTTTGGAACATAGTTACAGGAAAGGAAGTTGAGCCCAAAGGAACAGCAGAAGATGTGGAGAAGTTTCAAGAGAAGGAGAGAAAGGCCTTCAATGCAATATGCATCAATGTGCAAGACTCCTTCATTGGACAAATCCATGCCTCAAATACTGCCAAAGCAGCATGGGAATCCTTAGAGAAGATCTTTAGAGCAAAGTCAGTATCAAGCAAGCTTTATTTGAAACGAAAGTTCTTCAACATGAGAAAAAAGCCAGATGATGACATGCTACAACTCATTACCAGAATGGAGACACTTGCAGAAGAACTTTACAGTATTAATGCTGGTGTAGATGATGAAGAAAAGATACTCTGTCTGCTTTGCAGCCTACCAGACGAGTATGAGCCACTCATACTTTCTTTTGAAAGCAGAGAAGACAACTTGACTTTAGACTATGTCAAAGGAAGACTTCTCCATGAAGAACTCAGACGTAATGATCAAGCAGAGAAAATTGAAGATAATGCTTTATTCAGCTCAGAAAGGCATACAGAAAAGAAGGGAAAGCAACAAAACCGAAGAAAACCTGGCTGCTGTAACTACTGTAAGAAGCCAGGACACTGGGCAAGAGAATGCAAGAAGAAACAAGCAGACGAAAAACAGAAACTAGAGCAGGCAAACCATATAACTACTGATGAACAGCTATTTGTCACTGTACAAGAGAGTGCAAGTAACCGAAGTAATGAATGGTATATTGACTCTGGAGCATCACAGCATATTTGTGGTATAAAGGATTGGTTCAGCAACTTAAAGACTATTCCCGTAAGAAAGGTTTATCTGGGAGATAACTCTGCATTGGAAGCTACCGCCAGTGGGTCTATACAACTAAATATGAGTGATAACTCAGGGGCAACAACAGCAAAACTGACTGACGTACTCTATGTACCTGGAATAGCTAAGAACCTACTCTCAGTCAGTAAAGCAACTACTCAGGGACTGAAATTTGTTTTTACTAAGCTGAGCTGCTCAATATTGAGTGAAAATGGACAAAAATTAGCTTCGGGAATCAGAGATCACAATATATACAAGTTACAATGCAAGATCATTGTACCTGAGTATGTCAACATTGCTGAAACTGATGAAACCAACTGGGAGACGTGGCATAGGAGGCTAGGACACATAGGGGAACAGAAAATGAGCCAATTGGTGAAAAATCAGCTTGTTTTGGGCCTAAAATACTCAATTCCGATCAAATTGAATGTTTGTAAGGGATGTTCATATGGCAAACAAGCTAGGCAACGTTTCAAGAGCTCAGAAGGCATCAATACCACCGAAATATTGGCTATTGTACACTCAGACATATGTGGCCCCATGAGAACACTGTCCTTTGGAGCCAAGAGATACTTTATGACGTTTATTGATGACAAGACAAGATATACATGGGTGTACTTCCTCAAAACAAAGGATGAAGCTTTAGAGACGTTTAAGCACTTCAAGAACATGGCAGAAACACAAACTGGGTGTAAATTGAAGGTACTACGAAGTGACAATGGAGGAGAATACTGCTCAAAGGAGTTTGCAAAATACTGCTTGTCTACTGGTATACTTCAACAGACCACAGTTCCTCATACTCCACAGCAAAATGGAGTAGCAGAACGTGCAAACAGAACAATAGTAGAGATGGGAAGATCTATGCTACATGATAAGGGAATGGACTACAAGTTTTGGGCTGAATCTGTTGCTACCGCTGTACACATCAAGAACAGATGCCCAACAACAGCACTACGTGATTCTACACCCTTTGAAGCATATACAGGCAAAAAACCAGATCTCCAGCACCTCAGGATCTTTGGCAGTGATGTTTTTTATCACATCCCTGACAAAAAACGCTCAAAGTTGGAACCAAAGAGTAGAAAAGGGATCTTTCTTGGGTATTGTGAAGATACTGAAGGGTATAGAGTGTATGATGGCAAAATTCAGAAGCTGATCAAGAGCAGGGACGTTGTATTTGAGGAAAATTCTGATCAGAAAGCCACAGAAATCATTGGCCAGCTGCCTAATGATGCAATCAACACAAATGAAGAAGATACGTACCAAATCCAGCCAGAGATGGAAGATACTTCTACCAGTTCCAGATCAGAACAGATTATCCCAGTTAGGAGATCTACCAGAATAAGAAATGCCCCTGGATCCTGGTGGCAGACATCCAATGATCATGAAGAAGCTTATCTTGCCTTATGTGCCAAACCTCAGAATCTGGAACAGGCAATGCAAGGTCCAGATGCTACTAAGTGGCAACAAGCCATGCAGGAGGAGTACCAATCACTGATCAAGGCAAAAACGTGGGAACTGGTAGATTTACCAAATGGGAGAAAGCCAATAGGATGTAGATGGGTCTTTAAGATCAAGATAACCTCAAATGGTGCCGTTGATAAGTACAAGGCTAGATTGGTAGCTAAAGGCTATTCCCAGATCCAGGGACTAGACTTTAAGGAAACATTTGCTCCGGTTGCCAAGTTTAACTCTATTAGGACAGTTCTAGCCCTGGCAGCTGTACACAGTCTAGATCTACACCAAATGGACGTCAAAACAGCCTTTCTAAATGGGGATTTGCAAGAAACTATATATATGGAGCAACCAGAAGGTTTTACCGATCCAAAAAGCCCCCATAAGGTGTGCAAACATAGAAAATCGTTGTATGGGCTTAAGCAGGCACCCAGAGCATGGTATAACAAGATTGACACATATCTAGAGGAAATTGGGTTCTCTCGTAGCACTGCAGATCACAGTATATATGTGAAACAGCTCAAAAAGGGTGTGATCATCCTAGTTCTTTATGTGGACGACCTAATTATAGCTACAAGTGATCAAGAGGCACTTAAACAGACGAAATCAGATCTCTTCAGCAAGTTTGAGATGAAAGATCTTGGAAAATTGAGCTATTTTCTTGGAATTGAGGTCAAATTTGACATACCTACGCAGAAAATTGTGCTGAATCAGTCTAAGTACATCAGGGACATTCTTAGACGCTTCAAAATGGAAAATTGCAAACCAGCAGCAACCCCTATGGACAATAACCTGAAATTAAGCAAATCTCAGCCAGTTATGGATGAAAACGGCTCAAATATGGACCAAAACTTTCCCTATCAATCAATGGTTGGTAGCCTAATGTACTTGATGGTGTCTACACGTCCAGATATTGCAGTAGCAGTTGGAATAGTCAGTCAATTCATGCAGAATTATGGATCAGATCAAATTGCAGCAGTTAAGCGGATTTTCAGATATCTACAAGGTACCATAAATATGGTACTGGAATACTCTGGAGCAGCAAATAGGCAAAAATTTGATGGTTATAGTGATTCAGATTGGGGTAGGGATTTGATTGACAGACGCTCTACCACAGGCTATGTATTTCTTTATGCTGGTGCAGCTATTACTTGGAATTGCAAGAAACAACCAACTGTGGCACTATCTACAACTGAAGCCGAATATATGGCTGCATGTCAAGCAACTAAGGAGGCTATATGGCTACGAAAATTATTCAAAGACTTAGGTTTTAATTCAGGTGAACCAACATGTATTTACAAGGATAATCAAAGTTGTATTTCATTAGCTAGAAATCCTACTAATCATGCCAGAACTAAGCACATTGATATACAGCATCACTTTGTGAGGGAAGCTGTAGAAAATAACTTAGTGGAGCTGGTTTACTGCCCAACTGACAAAATGGTGGCAGACATATTGACAAAACCACTAGCTAGGCCACAGTTTGAGATCCTTAGAGAGAAATTGGGATTAAGAAATTATTTAGTTGAGGGGGAGTGTTGAAATATTGGACTATTTGGTATCATTCAGCAGCTAAAAATTTACTTAACAATTCTAGGATAGTCTTAGTCACTGTAGGACTCATTTACTGCCTTAACTTCGCCACTTTCTCCAGATATATGATCTTATGATTATTCCCCTATAGTCAGGATCAAATTAGCACTATTACCAAACATTATGTACTAACCCTGAAACTGTTACAGAATGCTCCTAAATATTGAGAAACCCTCCCTACTTAGTGTTGCAGCTGTATTACTTCTACAAAGGTATAAATACTGAGCTTCTTTATGAATAAACAACAGTTCAACAATTATCACTATTTCTTGATAAGTTCCTTATATCCAAATCACTTCTTAAATTACAACAGGTTCTACTCCATTTGAGGCATGGTATGGATACAGACTAAGTGCAGAGCATCCCAGAATATTTGGGTGTACAGCATATTCCAAGAAACTGCCTGGAAATCAGTCAATATTAGAGCCAAAAAGTATAAAATGCATATTTTTGGCCTACTGCAATGAGAGCATAGCATACAGACTCTACAATACAAAGCAAAGAAGCTAATCAGGTCCAGGAAAGTGTTTTTTGATGAAAAATCAAAATATTTACAGAAAATGACATCAGATGATGATGAAAATCTCATCTCAAGTCCACCAATTATCAGGATCAAATTAGAGCAAAACAATGTAGCTTTTTTCACTCCAGAGAACTCTACAATCATAGTTCAGCAAGGATCAGGGCCCAGGATTATTGCAGAAATGATTATTCCATTATCAAATGCCAGGAGACCCAATGGGACAAGAAACTGCTCAAATTACTATATCAATGAGGGTACAAACTTAGCCTATGCCTATTCAGTCCATATTGATGAGCCCCAGACTGTAAAAGTGGCCCTAAATAGCTCTGAGAAGAAGGTTTGGAGATCTGCAATTACTGAAGAATATCAGGCCCTGATGGAAAATCAAACTTGGGACTTAGTCAAATTACCAATCAACCATAAATCAGTGGGATGAAGATGGGTCTTCAAGACAAAATACAAGGCTGATGGTACAGTTGAAAGATACAAAGCAAGACTTGTAGCTAAAGGATACTCTCAAACAACAGGACTTGACTATACTGAGACCTTTGCACCGGTAGCCAAGTTTAATTCCATTAGATTAATACTGGCTATTGCTGCCAAAAATAAGTTTTTTATTCATCAAATGGATTTAAAAACTGCATTTTTGAATGCAGGACTTGAGGAGGACCTGTATATGAGCCAGCCTGATGGATTTGTTGACCAAGATAACCCCGAATTGGTCTGCAAGCCTAAAAAGTCACTAAATGGTCTCAAACCATCACTAAGAGCCTGGAATTGCAAGATAGATTTTTATTTGGAATCTTTGAGCCTCAAAAGGAGAAGTGCTGACTATAGTATATACTATAAGTCAGATAGAGCAAATCCAGTTCTATTAGCTATATGTGGATGATCTTTTTATAGCCACCAATAACCTAGTAACATTGGAAGAGACTAAATCCAGTCTGTCTAAAGATTTCAAGATGTCTGATCTGGGAGAACCCAGTTACTACTTAGGGATTAAGTTTTCCATAGACAGAAGTACCCAGACTATTATCCTAAGCCAATCCAAGTATATTCAGGATATACTAAAGAAGTACCAAATGGAAGACTGTAAACTGGCAGCTACCCCAATGGAGACAAGCCTCAACTTGGTCAAAACTCAGCCAAATCAAGAGAGCTTAGTGCCATCTGAGAGCCCTGACTTTCCTTATCAATCTATGGTTGGCAGTCTGATGTATATTATGATTGGAACATGTCCAGATATCTCATATTCAGCAGGAGTTGTCAGCCAACATAATCAGAACTATGGATCTGTTTGTATTGCGGAAGTTAAGCAGATCTTGGATATCTAAAAGGAACTGCTGATATCTGCTTAAGATACAATTATAAGGATTCAGAACAAGATATTGTGGGATACTCTGATGCTGATTTGGGACAAAACTTGGAAGACAGAAGATCTACCACAGGATACACCTTTCTTTACTGTCAAGGGGCAACTTCATGGAATTCAAGAAAGCAACCAACTGTAGCACTTTCTACCACAGAGGCAGAGTATATGACAACCTGCAAAGCTACAAAAGAAGCAATGTGGCTAAGAAAGCTTTTTACAGACTTAGGCCTATGTCAAAAAACGCCTATTAATTTAGTTCAAGATAATCAAAGATTTATACAATTAGGTAGATATCCAACTTTTGATGCTAGAACCAAGCACATAGATGTTAGACATCATTTCATACGTAAAGCTATAAAGAATAACTTAGTTAGAGTGTTTACTAGAGAATAGCTTAGTTAGCTTAGTTTACTGTCCTTCAGATGAATTGATTGCAGATATATTTACCAAATCATTAGCTAGGGGCAAGTTTGAATATCTTAGGTCAAAATTAGGACTAGTCAGTATCAACATTTAGCTGAGTGGGAGTGTTGTAAGATTTGTATCTCCACCTAAATATTTGCCTAAACTTAGTCAGATCAATACCTTCAAATCCTAGACAATACTGACCAAATTCCTTGTTGGGATTTACTTAGAATATTTTCACCAAAATACCAGATACCCCAAACATGAAAATTCTCAAAGTTGTCCAAACAGCCCTGAACTTTGCACACATGTTCTTGAGACCTTCCATAGCCTATTCCATGTGTTTGTAATGCCAAGATCATGTAAAAGTGTAAATACTACTTTTAGATGCAATAATCATTAAGTGAAAACCACACAATCTACTTGTCCTCCTAATCACTGCCAATATCTCCAGGACTCTTACAACAGTAGCAACTTATGGAAAGCTTTGATTCAACATTACACAATGAAACATCTATTGAAGCTTCCCTGTCAAATCTATGTAGCTCAATACCATATATGATGTTTCCATGTCACATGATCAGCCAACTCTTTGCATATCCCTATGTGATGTTCTAGTATGTTCTTTAGTATATTTCTATCTTGGCACACTTAATATGTCTCACCCCACATCCCCATTAGTATTAGCCAATTTCTCTTGGCATCCTTATTGACAAAAATTAGACTTGTTATGTTGGATAGTGCCACATTGAGCCATGAGTGCCAAATGATGCCATAGTGTGCCAGAGAGGCCAAGTGAGCCTATACTTGGCCACAGAGTGTGAAACATAGATCTGCATCCTCATGCAAAGTAGCCCCTCTGTTTCACCTATGATGCAGGAGAAAATCCATTTTTTGATGTTTTTTTGTGGATCAATATTGTGCAGGATGTGTACAAGCACTAAAGGATTGGAGATATACATGTGGTAATCAATACCCATTGCACTCTGAATCTAGCTCCTGTGGCTTGTAACATGTAACAAAAATGCATGGCACTATCTTGGTCTACTGGTACTATCAGGTACAATATTTAAATATTAGCCCTAAAGTAAGATCAATACAAAGCACTATAGTGCCAGATAGTACCAGTGGACCAAGATAGTGCCATGCATTTTTGTGACATGTTACAAGCCACAGGAGCTAGATTCAGAGTGCAATGGGTATTGAGTACCAGATGCATATCTTCAATCCTTTTGTGCACTTACACATCCTTTACAACATTTACCTAAAAAAAAAGGTCAAAAAATGGATTTTCTCCAACACAATGGGTGAAACACAGGGGCTGCTTTGCATGAAGATGCAGAGCTGTGCTGCACACTCTGTGGCCAAGTGTAGGCGCACTTGACCTCCCTGGCACTCTATGGCATCATTTGGCACTCATGGCTCAATGTGGCACTATCCAACAGAACAAGTCTAGTATCTATAGTTCTATCACCCCTGGTGTAATCCTCAGTCTGATAAACACAGATCTTGAATAAATGGCCTTGCCTTGTTGCTCCACAACTAAGTCCTTCTCTGGTCCTGCCTTGCTTAACTTTACTCTCCTGCCTTGTGTCTACTCACAACAGGAAGAATGTATTGATCTGACACCTGAATGTCTAAGTTAGTTCAGCTTTGAGCCAATTTATTAGTTTTGTGATTTGCCTATCAGTATATTGGTATTATCTATCAAGTCAGTAGTGTCAGTCAGTGGAAGAATCAGCAGATACCTATCAGACAGATATAGTATATTAAGTAAGATCAAATTGGGTGATGATTATGCAATCAAATAAGTCATCAGCCACATCCTACACTCAAAATTATATTAGTCAGCAATTGATCTGGTAAAATGTATATAAGGAGCAGCCAGAGCCTCAATAAATATCACTTTAAGTTTTATTAAAGACAACACCAGCTAAGCTCCCTTTTCCCCTACAACTTTTATGTCAAGACTTATAACACTTTGTATCCAAGCACCTGATAAAATGCAACCTTGATGTACTGAAAAGCATATCCAGAATTGAAACATCTGTAGTTGAGATCACTTACTCACTTTAAGCAAGTATTGCAGTAGACATCTCTAATGATTTGCTCCAGTGTGATATAGTACTGCATATGTGGTACCCTGTATATATAGGTAATTTTGTTAAACTGCAATCACTTTGTCAAGTTCATAATCTTGGTTTCATTAGCTTGAGGATGCTAACATTTAAAACCATTAAGTTATCAGCTTATCTGCCAAGCCTTCCAAGGAAATTTGTCATCTGAGATCTATCCAACAACTCAGCAGCTGCCAAAACATCACAAGATTAGTGATAAAATTTCCCATTTCTCTAATGCACCTGTCAACACCCCTACAGATTGCAATTTGTCCAGTCTCTTGATGCTTACTCATCTGACTTTGCAAAAAAAGTATGGGTATAGTTTACTGACCCTTTTGATTTAGTGTGTGTCTCAACAAATCAAGATTGTGTCTCAGTAAAACTAAGAACTCAACAATTATATTGTAGTTTGTACACAAGCTTAGCATATCTAGCACTCTCAAGAACACCAAGCCTGCATAGCACACCTACTCTGTTGTATTTATTGCAAAACCCAGCTGTATACAAGACCACTATTAAACCCAAACCTCTCTGCTAATATTACTTCCACTCTCTGACAACTCTAAGATACTGCACTTTGTTTTAATTTAGGTTAAATCCAACCATTCAAAAGCTTGATTACACTTTTCTCTTGGATACAACAAGTGTTATTGTCCAAATGTAAGCTATATTGAGCTGAAACTGAGATACAAGAGACTAACAAATATCACAGTCAAGAATTAGTATCCTCTGTCCTTAGTTGACACCTTGTTGAGTTAATAAGGAAGCTGCTCACCTTATAATCCATGTCATCATTGTGTCTCATGGATTCCTCCAGGCCATTGTATGTAACAGGGGACCCCAGCTAATATAGAGTTCTGAAAGAACTCCAAGCAGTATCTTGGTGTGCAAATTTTGCTTCTAAATGCTGCTGCCCCAATTGAGTTGTCAAACAAAGATAATCTGCCAGATTTCTGGGAAATATATCCATAGCTTTATTAGCTATCAACATGACAATAGGCCCCTGCTACTACCAATTGTAGAGTATACCTGCAGCAATTAGCACTATAAGAAATAATTGAGATGATCCCATCAAAAGGCCATTGCAAAATTAAGGTCTTGAGACCAAGAGGTAATGATCTCATGAGGACACTGTGCAAAGACTATTGAAAAGTAACTGCATCCTAGATGTCACAAGATTTTGGTCACAATTTGTCATCACAACAATATAAAAGTGGCTTTTGTTTGGTCCTCTGCAAGTTCTCTCACTTTCTGATCCTAAACACTCAATCACATCATACATTTGTGCACACTGATTGGCAGGTGTCTGTTTTTCACACTCCTTACTTCCTGACTCAAAAAAATCTCTTACTTATTATCCATACAAGTTAATTTGCTTCCGGTGAAACTTTGGCTCTACCTTAGTTGCCATTTGCATTAACCTATATAAGTACACATATTATACACTCATATTGCACCAAACTCCACACCTGATAAGCACCTTTATTGAAATTTACCATTAAGCAGGTATTTTGGCTGTAATGCTCTTTTTGTTGCAATTCAAGAAGTGATTTGGATATAAGGAACTTATCAAGAAATAGTGATAATAGTTGAACTGTTGTTTATTCATAAAGAACCTCAGTATTTATACCTTTGTAGAAGTAATTCAGCTCTAACACTAAGTAGGGAGGGCTTCTCAATATTCAGGAGCATTCTGTAGCAGTTTCAGGGTTAGTACATAATGTTTGGTAATAGTGCTAATTTGAACCTGACTATACGGGAATAATCATAAGTTAATATATCTGGAGAAAGTGGCAAAGTTAAGGCAGTAAATGAGTCCTACAGTGACTAAGACTAGTCTAGAATTGCTAAGTAAATTTTAGTTGCTGAATGATACCAAATAGTCCAGTATTTCAACACTCCCCCTCAACTAAATAATTTCTTAATCCCAATTTCTCTCTAAGGATCTCAAATTGTGGCCTAGCTAGTGGTTTTGTCAATATGTCTGCCACCATTTTGTCAGTTGGGCAGTAAACTAACTCCACTAAGTTATTTTCTACAGCTTCCCTCACAAAGTGATGCTGTATATCAATGTGCTTAGTTCTGGCATGATTAGTAGGATTTCTAGCTAATGAAATACAACTTTGATTATCCTTGTAAATACATGTTGGTTCACCAGAATTAAAACCCAAGTCTTTGAATAATTTTTGTAGCCATATAGCCTCCTTAGTTGCTTGACATGCAGCCATATATTTGGCTCCAGTTGTAGATAGTGCCACAGTTGGTTGTTTCTTGCAATTCCAAGTGATAGCTGCACCAGCATAAAGAAATACATAGCCTGTGGTAGAGCGTCTGTCAATCAGATCCCTACCCCAATCTGAATCACTATAACCATCAAATTTTTGCCTACTAGCTGCTCTAGAGTATTCCAGTACCATATTTATGGTACCTTGTAGATATCTGAAAATCCACTTAACTGCTGCAATTTGATCTGATCCATATTTCTGCATGAATTGACTGACTATTCCAACTGCCACTGCAATATCTGAACGTGTAGACACCATCAAGTACATTAGGCTACCAACCATTAATTGATAGGGAAAGTTTTGGTCCATATTTGAGCCATTTTCATTGATAACTGGCTGAGATTTGCTTAATTTCAGGTTATTGTCCATAGGGGTTGCTGCAGGTTTGCAATTTTCCATTTTGAAGCATCTAAGAATGTCCCTGATGTACTTAGACTGATTAAGCACAATCTTCTGCGTATATATGTCAAATTTGACCTCAATTCCAAGAAAATTGCTCAATTTTCCAAGATCTTTCATCTCAAACTTGCTGAAGAGATCTGATTTTGTCTGTTTAAGTGCCTCTTTGTCACCTGTAGCTATAATTAAGTCGTCCACATAAAGAGCTAGGATGATCACACCCTTCTTGAGCTGTTTCACATATATACTGTGGTATGCAGTGCTATGAGAGAACCCAATTTCCTTTAGATATGTGTCAATCTTGTTATACCATGCTCTGGGTGCCTGCTTAAGCCCATAGAGCAATTTTCTAAGTTTGCACACCTTATGGGGGCTTTTTGGATCGGTAAAACCTTCTGGTTGCTCCATACATGCAGTTTCTTGCAAATCCCCATTTAGAAAGGCTGTTTGACATCCATTTGGTGTAGATCTAGACTGTGTACAGCTGCCAGGGCTAGAACTGTCCTAATAGAGTTATACTTGGAACCGGAGCAAATGTTTCCTTAAAGTCAATTCCCTGGATCTGGGAATAGCCTTTAGCTATCAATGTAGCCTTGTACATATCAACAGCACCATTTGAGATTATCTTGATCTTGTAGACCCATCTACATCCTATTGGCTTTCTCCCATTTGGTAAATTTACCAGTTCCCACATTTTTGCCTTGATCAGAGATTGGTACTCCTCCTGCATGGCTTGTTGCCACTTAGTAGCATCTGTACTTTGCATTGCCTGTTCCAGATTCTGAGGTTCAACACATAAGGCAAGATAAGCTTCTTCATGATTGTTGGATGTCTGCCACCAGGATCCAGGAGCATTTCCTATTCTAGTAGATCTCCTAATTGGGATAATCTGTTCTGATCTGGAACTGGTAGAAGTATCTTCTATATCTGGCTGGATTTGGTATGTAACTTCTTCATTAGTGCTGATTGCATCATCAGGCAGCTAGCCAATGATTTCTGTGGCTTTCTGATCTGAATTCTCCTCAACTACAACGTCCCTGCTCTTGATCAGCTTCTGAATTTTGCCAGTATACACTGTATACCCTTTGGTATCTTCACAATACCCAAGAAAGATCCCTTTGCTACTCTTTGGTTCCAACTTCGAGCGTTTTTTGTCAGGAATGTGATAAAAAACATCACTGCCAAAGATCTTGAGATGCTGGAGATTGGATTTTTGCCTGTATATGCTTCAAAGAGTGTAGAATCACATAGTGCTGTTGTTGGGCATCCATTCTTGATCTATACAGCGGCAGCAACAGATTCAGCCCAAAATTTGTAGTTCATTCCCTTATCATGTAGCATAGATCTTCCCATCTCTACTATTGTTGTATTTCCACATTCTGCTACTCCATTTTGCTGTGGAGTATGAGGAACTGTGATTTGTTGAAGTATACCAGTAGACAAGCAGTATTTTGCAAACTCCTTTGAGCAGTATTCTCCTCCATTGTCATTTTGTAGTACCTTCAATTTACACCCAGTTAGTGTTACTGCCATGTTCTTGAAGTGCTTAAACGTCTCTAAAGCTTCATCCTTTGTTTTGAGGAAGTACACCCATGTATATCTTGTCTTGTCATCAATAAATGTCATAAAGAATCTCTTGGCTCCAAAGGACAATGTTCTCGTGAGGCCACATATGTCTGAGTATACAATTGCCAATATTTTGGTGGTATTGATGCCTTCTGAGCTCTTGAAATGTTGCCTAGCTTGTTTGCCATATAAACATCCCTTACAAACATTTAATTCGATTGGAATTGAGTAGTTTATGCCCAAAACAAGCTGATTTTTCACCAATTGGCTCATTGTCAGTTCCCCAATGTGTCCTAGCCTCCTATGCCATGTCTCCCATCATCAGTTTCAGCAATGTTGCCATACTCAGGTAAAATGATCTTGCATTGTAACTTGTATATATTATGATCTCTGATTCCCAAAGCTAATTTTTATCCATTTCCACTCAATATTGAGTAGTTCAGCTTAGTAAAAGCGCATTTCAGTCCCTGAGTAGTTGCTTTACTGACTGAGAGTAGGTTCTTACCTATTCCAGGTACATAGAGTACGTCAGTGAGTTTTGCTGTTGTTGCCCCTGAGTTATCACTCATATCTAGTTGTATAGACCCACTGGTGGTAGCTTCCAATGCAGAGTTATCTCCTAGATAAGCCTTTCTTACAGGAAGAGTCTTTAAGTTGCTGAACCAATCCTTTACACCACAAATATGCTGTGATGCTCCAGAGTCAATATACCATTCATTACTTTGGTTACTTGCACTCTCTTGTACAGTTACAAATAACTGTTCATCAGTAGTTATATGGTTTGCCTGCTCTAGTTTCTGTTTTTTGTCCGCTTGTTTCTTCTTGCATTCTCTTGCCCAGTGTCCTGGCTTTTTACAGTAGTTACAACAGCCAGGTTTTCTTTGGTTTTGTTACTTCACCTTCTTTTCTGTGTGCCTTTCTGAACTGAATAAAGCATTATCTTCAATTTTCTCTGCTTGATCATTACGTCTGAGTTCTTCATGGAGAAGTCTTCCTTTTACATAGTCTAAAGTCAAGTTGTCTTCTCTGCCTTCAAAAGAAAGTATGAGTGACTCATACTTGCCTGGTAGGCTGCAAGGCAGACAGAGTATCCTTTCTTCATCATCTACACCAGTATTAATACTATAAAGTTCTTCTGCAAGTGTCTCCATTCTGGTAATGAGTTGTAGCATGTCATCATCTGGCTTCTTCCTCATGTTGAAGAACATTTGTTTCAAATAAAGCTTGCTTGATGCTGACTTTGCTCTAAAGATCTTCTCTAAGGATTCCCATGCTGCTTTGGCGGTATTTGAGGCATGCATTTGTCCAATCAAGGAGTCTTGCATATTGATGCATATGGCATTGAAGGCCTTTCTCTCCTTCTCTTGAAACTTCTCCACATCTTCTGCTGTTCCTTTGGGCTCAACTTCCTTTCCTGTTACTATGTTCCAAAGCATTCTTTCCTCAAGGTGGATCTGCATCTTGATTCTCCAAAGTCTGTAGTTCTTTCCATCAAACCTCTCCTTTACAGGGAAGATGTTGGTATTGCTTTGTTTGCTGATAGAAGTCATCTTTAGAATAGATTAAGGCAATTGGGGCTCATGACCTGTTGCAATTTAAGAAGTGATTTGGATATAAGGAGCTTATCAAGAAATAGTGATAATAGTTGAACTGTTGTTTATTCATAAAGAAGCTCAGTATATATGCCTTTGTAGAAGTAATACAGCTATAACACTAAGTAGTGAGGGTTTCTCAACATTCAGGAGCATTCTGTAACAGTTTCAGGGTTAGTACTTAATGTTTGGTAATAATGCTAATTTGATCCTGACTATAGGGGATTAATCATAAGCTCATATATCTGGAGAAAGTGGCAAAGTTAAGGCAGTAAATGAGTCCTACAGTGACTAAGACTAGTCTAGAATTGTTAAGTAAATTTTTAGCTGCTGAATGATACCAAATAGTTCAATATTTCAACACTTTTCCATTACTTTGACAGAAACCCTATGGCTTTATGCCACTGTTCATTCACTGATTTCCATATTTCTTGGTCTTCAGCCAGCACTGCATGGTCTAGCACCTCATCTGCCAGTCTTAGCAAAAATCCTTGCAAAATTCATGTGTGCTATCTTGAGCACTGCTCTTTAGGAAGTGCTACAGCCTCTTGGTATTCCTATTCATGTTCCAAGATTCCATTATAGGCATTATGATCTTTTTTGAGTCCTTGAAATTGTTTCTGTATCTGACAGTTGCATATCTGCACTGTCTACAGTGGAAGTTGTGGAGGCTATGATTGAAAAGTTGCCTTTCTCTGCAATCTCATCTACCTCACTGAGCTGTGGCTCCTCTGGCTGAGCTTACAAATCTTAGGAAAACAGCTTTTGTCTTGTTGGTATTTCTTTGACTTTGATGAGATTCAGCCTGTTCAAGACTTAGAGTCTCAATTAGTAAGAACTGCAGCTTTTTTCTCACGCTTCTCTGTCCCTGACTTGGGTAGACTTTTTTCCCTTTACCTTTTTCATTATCACTGCCATGGCACCTGTGTTCTCCTGCCTTTAATAGTTTTGGATATTGTTGAGATACTTCCTTAACATATCAATACTGGCCCAAAATCTTTTGCTTACTTGAATCCATGAAAATGATCAAGTAGCAAGTCAAGCTCATTCTGCTTGGTCTTGAGTTCCTGATGGTTCCATGGTATACCTTCCTTAAGGTGACAGTATGCTAAACCTCTCATAGCCCCTTATACATAAGCCTGCACCCATTCACTTTATGGCTCTTCAGTGTTTCTTAATTCTCAGGCCCAAGTATAAACAACACATTCTCTCCTTACTATGCTTTGATAGGCTTTTCTATGGGCTTATCTTTGTGCACTGTTGTTGTGCTTTAAAGACTGTGTTATTCTCTCTGTTACATTGGGAAATGGTACAATTTGTGGCTGTGACATTGAGCTGCCTGTGTTCCTTCTTTACAGCAAAGACACTGCATTCTCTACCTAGGATACTGGTTGCTTGATACATACTAGACTTGTTCCATTGGATAGTGCCACATAGTGCCAGCCTGTTTATAGTGCCAGATCAATCTGGCACAATCTGGCACTATAACTTCTACCATAATGCTAGTGGTGGGATATAGTTACTGGTAATTTTACCCAATCTTATGTTGCTCAGAGTAGTGCTTTCCTTGCTTTATTTGCTCTTCATAATGCTCCAGACACAATTCTCTCAGTGGATGTCTTCTTGTATGAATATACTGTGCATTGATAAGCATCTTAGCTATTTTACCTATTCTGCTGCTTTCTCCTATATGTGACTTTCCTCTGTATTTATCTGCCAATATGCTGAGTATCCTCAGATATCTAAATGTATGCTCTACCCTCACTCTGAAATGATTAAATATCTTATTGTTGAGCTTCTGCTTCCTGCTAAGCACATCATTCCTTGGCTTCCTAAAAGCTGTAATACATTCTAATCTCTGACAATCCTCTCCCATATGAGCTAAGACTGCCATACATTTCTCCCCTCTACTGAATTCTGAATGATTTTCTACCCAGAGTGCTTAGTCATGCCTACTTCCAGCAAATGGCCCACTAAACCAACTGATGCCAACATCAATGTCAGACAGTGCTTGAAGCTTCACATAGTGTGCCTTCTACTTGCCAGAATAAAAGTGCCTCTGCCCTCTAGAAGGTCTGTAAATTCTGACTGGGAAAGTATCCAAAATACTCCTTATACAGAACCTATTGCTGAACACTCTGGGATATGGAAGTCTATTGGAGCTTCTGAACCTAGTACTCCAAGCTTGCTCTAAGTCATTCATACCCTCTGCAAGGTGGTTCTCCATTGCTGTCAGCTGGGAATGAAAGCTTCTAGGTCCTTTGTTGCTATGGATGGTGGAATGAAACCTTGTAGGGCATAGTTCTTGTAATAGCAGAGAAGCTTAACAAGGGATCTCCTTGAGTAGATTGGGGTAGATGGACCACAGTACTTGGTATAGATCTCCTCTAGAGTGTCAAAATGAAATCCAGTGGTGGTGATGGGATTGATGAGAAAAGACCACTCAGATGAGTAAGTCTTATTGAAATAGGTGGAGGATTAGGCCAAGGTGATTTGAAAAGATTTGGCACAATTAGCTTTATTTATCTGATTTTCCATGCATTATGATTAAATCTCCATCAATTGCCATGTATCCCATCATTATGATGCAAAGATCATCCTCAAACAATGACTGGGTATTTTTACTGATGTTTTACTCACAAGTCTGTAATCAAATAAGAAGTCTGCAATTGATGTGATTTGATCTGTGTCAATGCAATCAGAGATGCATCATGCACTATACATGGAAAATTCAACAATCACATTAGTTTTCATATATATTTTATATAAGAGCAGGCTGTTGCCAATACACCACTGTATAAGTATCCAAATCCATCCCTATGGTCCCTATACCACATCTCAACTCATCTTTAGTTCAACCCAGGCAAAACCCATCCCCCAGCTCACAAGCATGGTGTGGTCCAGAAAAGGCAATGCTGGATCTGAGTGAGTTCTTGCTAAAAGATTTCAGTATGGCCCAAGTGTCTATGATGAGCCCTCATACAGATATTTGGGCACTACTCATTAATCTAGCAGAACTAGATACCTTGGAGAATCAACAGAGATGGAAGAACCTGAGTAGAAAGCTGTGGCATGAGGTCTACATCAAGATGCCAGCAGATGTATGTAAGAAGACATATAACAAGATAAGTATTGAAATCCAGAATCAGCTGAGAGTGAGGGGAATTAATGAGGAAGCAGTGCAGTAACAATTTTGCGTGCAATTTGCCCAGAATGGGCCGGACATGTCTGTTCGTGCCTTGACTTTAGGGACCAAAGAGATTTTGAATGAGTTTTGGCCTCAAATCACTAATGTATTATGTGATGTATTAGTAGAACTAAGTGACTTCTGAGAGCAATATATTCAGGACTCATCCAGGCAACACTTCCAAAGTATTAGACAGAGGGTAAGTGAATACCTTGAGGAATCAGGAGGTGAGCTTCAAGAGGAAGAATACAGACCACAAGCAACTGTTACAAGTCTTGGTATAAGAGTTGTAGAGGAATAGGGAGTTTAGCTAGTATTGTATTCACTAAAACTTGGACAGATTTTTATTGAGGTTCCAGCAGCTCCTTATATACATTTTGCCAGATCAATTGCTGACTAATTGTATTTCCTAATGTAGGTTGTGGTGGATGACTCATTTGATTGCATCATCATCACCCAATAAGATCCTACTTAATATATCTATTTCTGTCTGATAAGGATCTGCTGATTCATTTGCTGACTAATGCCACTGATTTCATAGATAATACTGATATAATGATAACCTAAACATATACTAATTAATCTGACTAAAAACTGATCTAACTTAAACATTCAAGCGGCAGATCATAACATTCTCCCCTACTAAAGTTGAGAGGGTTTGCCTGAATCTCTTTTCTTGTGATACCAATATCTTGATGGTTCAGTATTATCAGCAAGTCTCGCAAGCTTGAGTCTGTCCCTATGCACTAAGTCTTCCCGGATATTGCCTTGTTTGTCCACCAGTTGGTCAGTTGCAAATGGACATTCTCTGATGATCTTGAATTTTCCTGTCCATTGTGGCTCAAACTTCTTCCAAGTGTTGTTTCTTAGCAATACAAAGTTCCCAACTGTCAATGCTTCTGGTGTTATAGTCTTATCAAATCTCTGCTTCATCTTTTCTGCACTTTGAGATACTTTGGTCTGTGCCTCTTGACTTCTTTGTTCCAGTTGCTGGTGTCTACTTGGCTGACTGAGTTCATCTTCTAAGGTGTCTGTAAGCTTTTGTTGTGTGAGATATCCTGGAATCCTTGGTTCACATCCATAAACTAAGTAAAATGGTGATTTTAGGGTGGTGTTGTGTACTCTGACTCTGCATGCAAAGAGTGCTTGGTATATATACTCATCCCAACTACTGACAACTCCATTTGCATACTTGATCAGCATTTTTCTAAATAATCCATTAAACCGCTCAATGACTCCATTAGTTCTGGGGCAATATGCCAAGGTTTTCAAGTGTCTGATCTGCTGCATTTCCAGGTAAGCCTCTAATGTCTTTGCCATAAAGTCTGCTCCGCTATCCAATAAGATCTCCACAGGGCATCCAAACTTCTTTAGGATCTCATGGTAAATGAAACTTGCAACTTCTTGTTCACTGGCTATTGGTACAGCTTTAGTAACTGGCCATTTATTGGCATGGTCAATTGCTACTAGGATTCAATGGTTGCATTTCCTGGTAGTTGGCAGTCTTCCAATAAAGTCAATTCCCCATCTTTCAAATGGTCTTACAGGCTCCAAGGGAAAGAGTTTGGCAATTCCCTGTGAATGGCTTTGGTTGATTTAGCAATTTGGGCATGTTTTCACTTGCTTCTCAATGTCTTGTTTTATTCTGTGCCACCATGCTCCGGCTTTCACAAGACTATAGGTTCCTTCAACTCCAAGGTGTCCATATCCATTGTGTAGCTTATGTATTAGACTTGTTCCGTTGGATAGTGCCACATTGAGCCATGAGTGCCAAATGATGCCATAGTGTGCCAGAGAGGCCAATTGAGCCTCTACCTGGCCACAGAGTGTGAAACACAGCTCCACATCTTCATGCAAAGCAGCCCCTGTGTTTCACCCATTGTGTTGGAGAAAATCCATTTTTTGAACTTTTTTTGTGAATCAATGTAGCTCAGGATGTGTAAGAGCACAGGAGAGCTGAAGATATGCATCTGGTACTCAATACCCATGGCACTCTGAATCTAGCTCCTGTAGCTTGTATCATGTCACAAAAATGAATGGCACTATCTTGGTCCACCGGTATTATCTGGCACTATATTTAAATATTAGCCCTAAAGTAAGATCTATACAAAGCACTTATAGTGCCAGATAGTGCCAGTGGACCAAGATAGTGCCATTCATTTTTGTGACATGATACAAGCTACAGGAGCTAGATTCAGAGTGCCATGGGTATTGAGTACCAGATGCATATCTTCAGTTCTCCTGTGCTCTTACACATCCTGAGCTACATTGATCCACAAAAAAAGGTCAAAAAATGGATTTTCTCCTGCGCAATGGGTGAAACACAGGGACTGCTTTACATGAGGAAGCAGAGCTATGTTTCACACTCTGTGGCCAAGTATAGGCTCACTTGACCTCTCTGCACACTATGGCATCATTTGGCACTCATGGCTCAATGTGGCACTATCCAACGGAACAAGTCTATTAAATCCAGGCAAGAAACATAAGGGCAATAGGCAATAGAGCTTCCATCAACAATCTGGTAGAGTGTTTCATCCTGTACTACAAATTTGCTGGCTTCATCACGGATTATCTTCTTGACATCTTCATCGACCTCATTAGGAATGAATTGGTCCTCCAGTACTTTGGTAATAGGCTAGGCCAATCTGATTCATGCACCAAGTTGAGTTGTGCAACTTGATCTAATCTTGATAAGGCATCAGCAACCGTGTTGTTTTTTCCAGGGCAGTAGACAATCTCCAGGTCAAATTGCTGAATGTATTCACTCCATCTTGTCATTCTTCTAGAGAGTACCTTCTGAGTAAGTATATACTTGAGGGAGGCATGATCAGTCTTCACAGGGCATTTGACTCCTTCAATATAGCATCTCCATGTCCTCAAACAGTGTATTGTGGCAAGCATCTCCTTCTCATGGACTGGATAGTTTTGTTCTGCTGAGTTCAGTTTCTTGGATTCAAAGGCAACATGGTAGTCCTCTTCCTTGTGTTCTTTACTCAGCACTCCACCAATTGCATAATCTGAAGCATCTGTGCAGAGAGTGAACTCTTTTCTAAAGTCTGATATTCTTAAGCTTGGCAGCTTAGCAAGCTCATTCATGAGCGTCTGGAAGGCAGTCTCACAAACTATGTCCCACTTGTAGGTATTGTCTTTTGTGAGGATATCAGTTAAAGGGGCTGCAATACTTGAAAACAACTTGACAAATCTCTAATAATAGGAAACCATTCCAAGGAATGATCTGAGCTCTGATATGCTATGGGGCTGCTTCAGATTCTTGATCACTTCCACCTTCTTGGGGTCTAAGGTTACTCCTGGGCTAGTTACTATGTGTCCCAGATATTCAATGTGTTCCTTGAAGAATTCACACTGGGGTAGCTTGCCATAAAGCTTGTTCTCTCTTAGCTTCATCAAGACCTTTTCACTGTGCGCCAAGTGATCCTCTTCTGTCTTGGAGTATATCAGTATATCATCTAGGTAGATTATGACAAACTTGTCTAAGTACTCCTGGAAGACAGTCTGCATCAGGGTCATGAAAGTTGCAGGGGCATTGGTGAGGCCAAAACTCATGACTAAGTACTTGTAATGTCCATATCTGGTCCTGAATGCTGTCTTAGGGATGTCTTCTGGCTTCACCCTAATCTGGTTGTATCCTGACATGAGGTCAATCTTGCTGAAAATAGTGGCTCCATTAAGTTGGTCCAGGAGCTCATCAATCCAAGTTATGGGGTACTTATTCTTGACGGTAACTGAGTTCAGGGCTCTGTAGTCAATGCACATCCCAAGTGTTCCATCCTTCTTTTTCACACAAAGCACTGGTGCTCCCCAAGGTGACCTGCTGGGTCTGATGTATCCTTGCTCCAATAGCTGATCAATTTGTCTCTTCATTTCCTCCAATTCCAATGGACTCATTCTGTAAGGTGTCTTGCTCACTGGAGGGCTATCTCCTGTGTCAATGGCATGATCCACATCTCTGACTGGTGGTAAGCTTACAAGCTCCTCTGGAAACATGTCTGAATATTTCTTCAAGAGAGTCTGGACCTGCTGGGGTGCTGGGGTAACGGAATCCTCCTGTAATACTGCCATGAGGAACATCTGGGTACCTTTTCTAAGCGCTCTACAGAACTGGGTCTTGCTAAGTTCACCTATCTCACACATACTGGAATTGACCAAGTTGAAATCCAGCCAGGCAGGTAATAGCTCATAGGTCTTGTTGTCTTTTTGGATCTGAGTAGCATGATTTCTCCAGTTGATTGATGGATTACAACAAAATAGCCAAGTTTTTCCAATTACAAGGTCAAACTTGCAGTTCCCAAATATATAACCCTGTAGGTCTTCTTCATAGTCATTGATCTTCATTCTTACTGGCTGAGTAATACAATTGATTATGTGAGAGTTCCCATCAGCTGTTGAGACTGAAGTTGATTGGGTAGGTTCTGAGTTGATTCGAGCTTTCAGAGCAAATTGCTCTGACATGTACTCATGCAATGATCCTGAGTCAATCCTGATCTTGGCAGGTACTCCATTGATTACTCCATTCAAGTATAATAGCTTTCCTGAGTTTGAGGTCATCTGGGATAGGTATTCTTCTGTCATGTGGAAGATGAGTTCTGAGTCTTCTTCAAGTACATCCCCCATGTTACTATGCTCCATGGCCTCAATGCGGTTAAAGGTTCTTGATGGCTGGTGTCCATTTCTTCTCTGAGGGCAGTACTTTGCAATATGTCCTTGCTGGTGGCAATTGAAGCAAAGTCCTTTCTTCTTACATTCTTCTGAGATAGGATTCTTCTGCATAGTGGCTGTTTCCATTAGTACTGCTTCTGACTGTCTTCTTTCATAATGATTGTAGCCTTTCTGACTAGTCGCTGTAGGCTTCCCAACTCCAAATATAGCTGAGTCATAGTCAATGGCAATCTTGATGGCTTCTTTAATAGTCTGAGGTCTTCAATAATTCACTTCCTTGCGAGTTCTTTCTTTCAACCCATCAATAAAGTATTCAACTTGATCCTGGGGGTCCATTTCTTTAACTTGTCCAAGTAGACATCTGTACTCATAGATGTTTTCTTGAACCATTCCTTTCTGTCTGAGTGTCTTCAACTTCCTTCTTGATAGTGTCTGCTGGTGTGGAGGTTCAAAAGCATCCTGAATTTCCAACACAAACTCATCCCAGGTAGAGATTGTAGAGCATCCCATCATAGTGGCTGACCTGATCTTGCTGTGGTACCACTGTAATGCTGCATCTGCCAGGTAAGAAGCTGCATAATGTAACTTGCTTTCTGGAGCAATTCCTTTAGCTTTAAAAGCTTCTTCAATTTGAAAGAGCCAAGTTGCCAGGTTTTTATTGACTCTGCCATGGTACCGGTTGACCTTCACACTAAAGTTGCTCTTAACAGGACTTTGCTGGCTCTGAGCCATGGTAGTCATTCCATTTTGCTGTTGGCTGAGGATCTGGAGTAACTGTTGCTGTTGAGCCAGAATTTGCTGCATGGCATTCTTCCATTCTTGATTGTCTAACATCTTGAGGGTGGTTTCTTCTTTGTTCAGGAGGGAGGTTTCTGGTTATTGCTGCTACCAATGTTACAAGTCTTGGTATAAGAGTTGTAGAGGGATAGGGAGTTTAGCTAGTATTTTATTTACTAAAACTTGAGCTGATTTTTATTGAAGTTCCAGCAGCTCCTTATATACATTTTGCCAAATCAATTGCTGACTAATTGTATTTCCTAATGTAGGTTGTGGTGGATGACTCATTTAATTGCATCATCATCACCCAATAAGATCCTACTTAATATATCTATTTCTGTCTGATAAGGATCTGCTGATTCATTTGCTGACTAATGCTAATGATTTCATAGACAATACTGATATATTGATTACCTAAACACATACTAATTGATTTGACTAAAAACTGATCTAACTTAAACATTCAAGCGGCAGATCACAAAACAACATTGTCTAGATTGCACCAGCACACCTTGCTGGATTCCTTACTATCCCTTGCAACTTCGGCACGCTGGTATATGTCAGTCCAAACTATGCCAATACCCTTCACAAGAGCGCCCTGCATTGACTCCACATGTATTGTGTCAATGCACATGCTTCAGAGCAAAACCACCAGAACCTGCCAAACTGCTCAAAAAGGCACAAGTCCATTGGAGCAGGCCAAGTCACATCAACAAGTGGCATCACATCAAACTCAGCCAAGGGCCATGCCAGCGCATCAAGTTGCATCTGTGCATGCCATTACACTGGACCATCAGCAAGTTTCTTTCGGCAAACTGACTGATGATAACCCACATGAAGTGCCTCCACCACCAGAGCCTTTGGCAAGTAAAAGAACATGTTAGCGCATAGCACTGCAGGTGGGCTCAGCTGCATCATCTGGAGCAATTCAGCGTTGCCAAGCTGCAGCATTGCACTCATCAACTGGGAGGCAAAATGCTGACTACAAATACACAAGTAGCCAAGAGGATAGTCAACAAGAAAATAGTTTAGGTGTGCAAAGTGAATCACTACCAAGTGCTTCAGTAGTAATACCTGTGAGAAAAAAGCCTAGGAGAAGATGATGCAATTGCATTGAATAGCTATTACTTGTAATGATCCAAACAACGCTTTTTTTTTGCAATCCACATCAAGATATTGCAAATCAGTGATCACTAAATTTTTGATATCTGCAATATCAAGGTTGTCTCACATTTGAGACAGGACCCCTATAAATAAACACCCTGCATATGTATACATCTTCTGTGGCACCAGTGCAGCTATTTGATCTGATTTGCACCCATACAATTGATCACATGCTAGCTGTACACCTTGTCCAATCACTAGGATCTGGGATTTACTTGCTTAATGGGCAAAATGGGATATTTGATGGCAAATCAGGTAGCTTGTGTATTGATCAAAGAGCCAATTGGGGGCTGACAGCTTCAGGATACTTTTGGACCAATTAACCACTGAGATACCTTCTGATTGAAGTGATGGTAACAAAAATGGTAAGTATCAGTGTAGTTTTTAGTGTAATTTGCATTTATTTCCATTTACATTAAAGAAACATATCCAATACCAGATTTTACCTACCATAATGGCAGTATCCAGTTGCACACATGATCAAACATTACAAGAGGGTGCAATCATTTGTGCCAACATCATTGTTTCAGATTGTGTAAAAGTGTGCAAGATCATCCCACAAGGTGCAAAATTGCTCAAGAGTAATCCTGCCTACTAGTAGCTACAATATTGCACCTGATTGTTCTTAGAGTCCATGGATTGCACCACATGCCCTGGCATGGCACAATGGAACAAGTCTATTATCCTCTCATCCTGTTTCTAGGATATTTCCTGATTTCTCCCAGGCATTCCATTCATCCTGAACTTTCCAATTTGGGTGGTGGCAATGTTGTGTCAACCACTTACTGGTCTTGAGCCAAAGGTATTGCGTTTGCTACATTTTCATCTGCCTGAGCATTATGGTCAGCTTGAAGCTTTGCAGAAACTCTCAATTGTTTACTTGACTAAGAACCTGAGGTGTCTGCATTATTACTCTCAGTAGGCACACTGTATACATGGACTTAGTTGGATTTAGCCCTGCTTGTTGCACTGAATGTCAAAGCAAGCCCTATGAAAAATAATTTGGTCCCACTGGTGGATCCAATCCAGATCAGACCTCAGGATCCCATTTGGAGACCGTCATAATACCAGCAGCTTGAAACTGGCAATCCTCTTGACAATTTTATGATGGGATTGTAATGGTATATTGCTATTTTACTGCCTAATAAAGTTATAATACTTAATGGGGTTTCATCAGTGATGTAACTATAATTGCATGGCATTGTTGCTCTCTTAATGCACTCTACAACTATTTTAAATGGATCTAACTGGCCAGTACATCAAATTGCCTTATGTCAGAAAAAACTTGATGGTATATTGATGGCCTCACAGCAAGTGTCTGATGGCATTATCACAATAGTATGGCAGCCTATAGCTATCTCTGTAGAATGCAACTGTAGCAGCTTACCTGGTGGTATTTTCTTTCTACCTCCCCTTGTGCAATTTATGTTTTCCACTGTAGAATCTCCCCTCTGTACTTGCTGACCAACTACTAGCTTGGGTATTCCACATATTGCTTGAATCAAAAAACCAATGGCCTCCTGCTCACTAACATCTACAAATGTGCATATCTGCTGCTATTGACATACTTGTATCACCACAAATTTTTGGCTTTTTAGTGTGATACTTGCAAAGTGGCAATATCTCTTGTACTACTGGTAGCATATACATCTTGCAAACATATGCAGGGTTGCCAACACTACTGCCATGAATACCTCCTGAATATCCTCAAAGAACTCTTTGGTATTCAGCCAATATATTCCTTCTCCCTGCTGGATAATAGTATCCCTTATTGGTATGCTATGACTCTTGTTTGTGTGAATTTCACACTTGATAGTGCAGAAGTAGGCTTGTGACCAAGAGAAATCTGGCATACCTTGGTAGAGCTTTCCTAATACAAACTAGTTGTTTGTTACATCTAACCCAACTTTACATTGTTTAACTGATTACCCATGCATTGGGGCTGCTTAGCAACTTAATGCCATTGGCATAGGTGTCTTCATGTGCCCATCTGTCCTGAGTATTTTTCAACCCATCCTTGCTGTCCTCAATGTGCCAACTCATCACATCCATAGCAGACTTGAAGATAATATGAGATTGGGATATAGTAGTATCTGTATCATGACATAGCTTCCTATCTCCCCACACATTCACTCCATAGTAAACTACCAAAAGGTGAGACAAGGCCCAGTATTCTGCACACACCAAGCAAGATGGAGTAGAGGATGGTTATAGTAGTGCCAGAGATCTACATGTTCAGCTTCATGTTTGTATAATAGCCGCTCAAATCCCGTTACAAACTTGCTGCACAACAGCTGGATATTTTTCAAGTTGGCATTGGTGATCCACTTCTGGATAAGTATTCCTAAAATATCTGCATACAACTTGCAATGCTTCTAATGTACTCTTGGTAGGAATGGCTTCAGGATGCTTCCTGAATAAATACAAATCCAGTTCATCCTGTCTTTGCATTTGTATTGCTGTGTATGCTTATGAACACTCTGTAATATCTTGCCAATTCTTTCAAATTTCTCTGGTATCTCAAAGGGTTCATTTAGCTTGAAACACCTCATATACAACTTGGTCATCAGTATAGGGATACTGTTGAGAAGCAAATGCATTGCTCTCAGTGGTAAGCTTTTGCTCCAACAGTTACCCTCTATCTTAAGTATCTCCAGTTCCTAATTGATTCCATATTCTAGCCAATGGCTTATAGCTTGCCAACTTTGATGCAATTGTATGCTGACCTCTGTATGTTCTCTCTGTTGGAATATGAAGCTCTTAGTGTTGATATGAGGATAATAATAATGTGTGTGAGTTATGGAGTAAATCCCCTGGATCTCATACATTGAACAGCAATACCATCTATTGTGCCTGGAAAAACTTGCTATCTTGCTGATGGCTGGGGTATTTCCAATACAGATAATAATATGCGCTTTTGCATGACAGCCATTTATTGTTATCCTGTTGGAAAGCATCTAAGATTAATCCAGCAATGGATTCAGTTACCTATCCATGTAGGACAGTGATTTAGGCCTAGATACCAGTGAGACTCCCATCAGATTATTGCTCTGATACCATAAGATAGGTGGCATATTCAGGTTAATGAGAGTTAGTGGCCAGCAGGATTTGCTGCTAGTGCGCTTATTTAATAAGAACCCATCAAGTACCAAGGCAAAGTCATGGCCACACATACCTTCAGAGTAGCCCTTGCTTCTTAGGTGTTTGCAATGTTTGCCATCAAATATATTGGATATTTCTGTGCTGGATTGATGCTGAGTGCAGAACTGTAGAGCTTTGCAATACTTGTTGGACTGCATGAGATTATTTAGACAGGGTATAGCCAGAATATATCTAGAGGGTCAAAAATGTTTTCCCTCAATGGTGGTGGATTCCTGACAGTTGGGACACATCGCAATGGTAGCAATTCTGGATGTAAATGCCCTGCAACTGTTAACACATGCTGGAATCAGGACAGTCTCTGGGTCATATGTTGCTAGCTGCATGATGGTTGTTGACTGGTACCATGCACATGATAAAGTGTATCCTGGAATGATTTTGGCAAGAAGTAGTAATATATCCTCAAAGCCCCTATTACTGATATTAGTAGAAGCATACCACTTCTCTAGCCATAGCACTTCATCATTCACCAATAGATGGATTATTGGGCTCACTTAGCTCCATAAAGTATCCTTGGCAATTGTTTCAACAAGTGTTATCTCATTGCATTTTGGGACTTGACTGGGCTCATGTATGGTACTGTTCTTAGCGGAGATAGGCTCACAATCCATTGGTGAGCCTTCTTTGTCAGAGCTATCACTCTGCATGTCATATTTGGAAGCCTGAGTTGAGCCTAAAGGTGTCACAAACTCACCTGACTCAGTTTGCGCAAGGTGACAAAGATGGCCAGGTGCCAATATAGAAGTATCAAATGGCTGGCAAGATAATATCACTACAGTAGTGAATGATGAATTGTCAAATATGACTTGTGTAGCAAGACACTAGCCATGATCCTTGTAATACTTCTTATGCTATCTGTGTGCTTCATGGCTGAGAGGCTTACAACAATAGCAACATGGTCTTTTTCTCATCTCTTACAGTGTTGAATCAAAGTAGTCTTGCCCATGGGGCAAGCAGTGTACTTTCAACAATGTCATGCTATTATATCACTTTTTGGTCAATACTCATGTGAATTCAACACAGTCTTAGATTTGAGACATTGCATATACCTGGATGTAAGATTCAATTATCACCCATCAAAGTAAGCATTATAACAAAGCTGTGGCACAACAGACATACGTATATGTAACACTCTTTGTCCTGTGGCTTAACTCACTTTGATTTTTATGCCACCAAAAAATAAAGTAAAGTTATCTGCTTACCATCCAAACTCCACTGCTGATAGCAGCAGAAGAATGGTTTGACAACTGCTTACTTGGACACTCAGTGCAACAAGCAGGACTGTATCCAAAAAAAACCATGTTGACAGTGTGCCTACTGAAGGTAGTAATGCAGACCCCTCAGACTCTCAGTCAAGTAGGCATTTGAGAACCTCTGCAGAGCTTCAAGCTGACCATTATGCTCAGGCAGATGAGAATGTAGCAAATACAGTATCCTCAGTTGAAGAGTAGCAAGTGGCTGCCATAACATCACCACCACCCATATTAGCAAGTATGTTGTCAGCTCATACTGAAGCATTAATGAAGCAAGTGCAGTGGCTGATAGGATAGATGCAATGGCCCAGAGAAATCATGAAATAGTCCAGAAACAGGATAGGTGGATAACATGTGTAGAGCAATCAATATCTCTGTTAGAGAAAGCAGTATCTTTGCTGTGAAGAAGGAACTCAAGTAACCTAATGTCACAGCCAAGAATTAAGAGATTTCCCAATATAACAGCAGAGGAACACCTTAGAGTCTTTGAAGCACAACAACAGTGCCCAACAAAAAGCCCACAGAAGTATTTATCCCAGCAGGTGGGGGGGACTATGTGGTGTTTATACCAAAGCCCAAAAATCAAAAGATACTGAAGATCTGTGAAGCCATCAAGTGAAATAACAAAAAGTGGGCTAATATTCAAGAGGCTGTCAGAAGTCTGCCATGCCATGACCTTTAGGCTGGCATACCATGTGACTATCAGGAAATCAAGGCCAAGCATAATGCACTTGACTTGTTCCACAAACATTATCCTGGATTCAAATGGGCAAACAGATTTGGGCCAGCAATGGTATGCTAAGAAAGTATCTTAAGAATAGTAGAAACCATCAAAGGCAGAAGAACAAGGGTGCCATGGCTAAAAACTAGCAGCTTCCTCAAAAGCCTGTTATAAGCTGGGCCAAAAGCTCCCAACAAGTGTCAAAGAGGCATCAGGTAGCTCAAAGAGTGTTGATAAGGGACAAGCAGGCAGACACAGTTGCACCAGTACAACATTAATCAAGAAAAAGAGTAGTAGCACTCAAGAAACACTTATTCAAAGTAGCAGTGATAAGAACCAGTGGCTTTGACAGGAGCCTGTCACCACTACAGTTGAGAGCTCAAAGCAAGCAGAAAAGAAACATCAGGTTGCCAGAAGAGTGCCAGCAAGGGACAAGCAGGCTAAAACAGATGTGTCAGAACAGAATTTATCAGGAAGAAAATGTAGTTCATTACAAGAAGCCTTCAGATGAAGTAGCAGTCAAAAACCTGGCAGTGATAATGGAAAAGGTAAAGGGAAAAAATGTCTACCCAAGCCTGAGACAGCAAAACATGCAAAAAAAATTGCAGTTCTTGCAATCAACACTGCAAGCCCAAAACAGACTAAATCCCGTTATAAATAAGAAGAATTACCAACAAGAAAACAGCTGTTTTCACCAGATTTAGAAGCTCATCCAGTTGAGCTAAACTCCTGCAAGGTAGATGAGTTTGCTAAAAAATGCAATTTGTCTACCACATCCTCCACAACCTCTATTATTGACGGAGTGGAGATCCCACTGACAGACACCCCATGAAAAGTTATCGAGATGATCCTGTCAAAAGGCTGTCACAAAGTTAAAGTCCAATGACTAAGAGGTTCTAATCCTGTCAGGACACCTTCCAGAGACTGTTGAAAAATAATTGCACCCCAGATTTCACAAAAAACTTAGTCAAAATTTTTCATCACAACAATGTATAAGTGGCTTTTAATTAGTTCCCTGCCAATATGCTCACTTTATGGTCCCAGACACTCTATTGCTTCCTTCATTTGTGTGCATTGATTGGCTATTGCCTCTTCTAAACACACCTTATTTCCTGACTCAACTGTTACTTTTACTCTTCATGGATACAAATTGGTTTATTTCTGTTGAAACTTCAGTTGTACCTTGGTTGCTAACTGTATTGATCTATACAAGTCCCTTTACCCTACACTAACATTAAGCCAAACACCACACTCAATAGGTACTTCTGCTGTAAAGCTCTGGTTCTACAAATTTGGCAAGAACCAGCAGCTTTATGCCACTGTTCATTCACTGATTCCCACATGTCCTGGTCTTGAGCTGGCACTGCAAGGTCAACCACCTCATCTGCCACTCTTTGCAATCAATCCTTGCAATATTCCAGTGCATTTTGTTGAGCACTGCTCTTGAAGAAGTTCTGCAGCCTCTTGGTGCGCCTATTGATGTTCCAAAGCTCCACTAAATGCATTGTGAGAGTCATTTGAGCTCTTGACATTGCAGCCTTGTCTGTCAGTGGGATCCCCACTCTGTCAACAATGGAGGTTATGGAGGTTGTGGAGGCTGTGGTAGACAAATTGTCTTATTCAGCAAACTCATATACCTTGCTGGAGTGTAACTCAACTGGCTGCACTTCCAGCTCTTGTGAAAACAATTGTTTTCTTGTTTGTAATTCTTCTTGGCTATGATGGGACTCAGTCTGTTCACCACTTGTGGCATTAATTGGTAAGAGCTGCAGTTCTTTTTGCATACCTCTCTGTCTCAGGTTTGGGTAGACATTTTTCCCTTTACCTTTTCCTTTATTACAGCCAGGTCTTTCACTGATACTTTGTATGAGTGCTTCTTGTAAAGAAATACGTTTTCTCCTGGATACATTCTGCTCTGAGGCATATGTTTTGGCTTGCTTGTCCCTTGCGGGCACTCTTCTGGCAACCTGACATTTCATTTCTGCTTGTTTTAAGCTCTCAACTGTAGTTATGATGGGCTCCTGTAAAAGTGGTGCAGTGGGGTCACAGTGATACCCACTGACAAATGTGTTCATTCCCATATTTCTACTTCCCTATAGCTCTACTACACTTATTTTAGTTTTATCCCATTAGTCTTACCTGATCAGTACAATCCCATAAGCCGGTTGACTATCACACCTGCTTACCTTATTGCATAAGTTATCCCTTACTTTATGTAAGATTACTAGCTATAATGCTTCTATATTAGGCAAGTCCCTCTCCCAGTACCCATGACACAAAATCAACCCATGTCACCATGCCTACCATTTCATATCATATATATGGTATCCCTATATTACACAGGTTTTAAATATTGATTCCTGATTGGTTGGATGTGCTGTGCCTCTTAGAGCCTTCTGGCAACTACTTAGAATACTCTTAGCTCATTCTGATGTCATTAAGATTTCTACTGATCTCCAGAGCCTTCTGGAACACCATGATTAGTAATCACTTAGCCAGTAGGAAAAGTGTATAAGGGAGGCTATCCCCCATTAATAAATCATCATCCCTTTTATCAATATACTGACTTGTTGATTAGTGTGATCACTGCTACCTGCTGCTACATGAACTTCCAACCCCAGACCACAGGACACTCCCAGGAAACCACACCTAAAGCCAACTGACCTTGGAGGCACTACTTGTGCAGAATACTCAGCCTAGGTATCTTTTGTTATATTTGATTCTTTCCCAAGTTTGTTCTTGTACAGGCAAAGATACTTTCTGTATTTGTAACTATTGACCACAGCTGCATTCTTATCAAGTCCCTGCTGGTGGAGTTTAGAGTTGTTTTGACTTTGGAAGCTTTAGTACATTGTCATCTCAAAGGATGCTGAAGTCAGCACATACTTTTGTTATGGCACCCGCTAAGTTGGAGATTGTAGCTCAATAGTTTTCCCTTGACAAGCTTGTGGCTTTATTCCCCATCACATTAGATTAGAGACAGAACCCAAGTATTCCTAGCTAGCTTTTGTCAGAGGTTATTGCACCCAGTGAGTACCCCATACACAAAACACTTGAGAAATGTTGGACGTGTCTCTCCCTTGGACTTATACACCACCACAGTGGCTGGTTTTTATCACTGCCAGGTCCTTCACTGCTACTTTGACTGAGTGCTTCTTGAGTGGTACACTTTTTCCTTGATAGATGTTGTGCTGGCGCATCCATGTCTGCCTGCTTGTCCCTAACTGGTACTCTTCCAGCTACCTAATGTCACATTGATGCTTTTCTGGAGCTTTTGCCCCTACTGGTAACAAGCTCTTCAGGAAGCCACTGGTTTTAAGCCATGACAACCTGATTCTTCTGCCTTTGATAGTTTCTGCTATTCTTATGATACTTTCCTAGTATGCCAATGCTGGCCCAAAATCTGTTTGCTCATTTCAATCCAGGATAATGCTCATGGAGCAAGTCAAGTGCATTCTGCTTGGCCTTGAGTTCCTAATGGTCCCATGGTACACTGGCCTTAAGGTGATGGTGTGCTAGACTTCTGATGGCCTCTTGTTTGTTAGCCCACTCTTCATTATTGCACTCAATGGCTTCACAGATCTCCAATGTCTATTGATTTTTAGGCTTAGGTATAAACACCAAATTGTCCCCCTCCCACATTGCAATAGATTTTTCTGTGGGCTTTATCTTTGGGCACTGTTGTTGTGCTTCAAAGACTGTAAGGTGTTCCTCTGCTGTTACATTGGGAAATAGCTCAATTCTTGGCTGTGGCATTCGGCTACTTGAGTTCCTTCTTTGCAGTAATGATACTGCTTTCCCTACCTGAGATATTGATTGCTCTAAATGTTTTATTTGCTCATCATGTTTCTGGATTATTTCCTGATCTCCCTGGGCCATTGCATTTATCCTATCAGCCATTGCACTTAATGGCTGCATTAATGCTTCAGTATGACCTGACAACATACTTGCTAATATGGGTGGTGGTGATGTTATCATCACCACTTGCCAGTCTTCAACTGAGGGTACTGCATTTGCTACATTCTCATCTGCCTGAGCATAATGGTAAGCTTGTAGCTTGGCCAAGGTTCTCAATTCCCTACTTGACTGAGTGCCGGAGGAGTCCACATTATTACCTTCAATGGGCACACTATCCACAGGGCCTTTTTGGATGTAGCCTGCTTATTGCACTGAATGTCAAGGCAAGCAGTTGTCAAACCGTTTGTCTGTTGCTATCAGTGGTGAGGTTTGGTTGGGAACCAGATGGCTTTGCTTTATTTTTCAGCGGTGTAGTGGGGTGATAGTGACACCCACTGACAGATGTGCTCATTCCCTTATTTTCTACTTCCCTATATCTCTACTACACTATTTTAGTTTTATCCCATGTGTCTTACCCAATCAGTACTATCCATAAGCTGGTTGGCTATCACACCTGCTTACCTTATTGCATAAGTTACCCCCACTTTATGTAAGATTACTAGCTATAAGTGCTTCTATATTAGACGAGTACCCGTGCCAGTACCCATGACACATGATTAACCTGTGTCACCATCACTATCATTTCCACACCATATATGGTATCCCTATGTTATGCAGGTTTCAGAATACTGATTCCTGATTGGTTGGATGTGCTGTGCCTCTTAGAACCTTCCGGCACCTACTAAGAACACTCTTAGGTCATTCTGATGTCATTAAGGTTTCTATTGATATCCGGAACCTTCTGAAATACCATGATTAGTAATCACTTAGCCAGTAAGAAAAGTATACAAGGGAGGCTATCCCTCAACAATAAATCATCATCCCTTTTATCAATATTCCAACTTGTTGATAAGTGTGATCACTGCTACCTGCTGCCACCGGAACTTCCAACCCCAGACCACAGGACACTCCCAGGAAACCACGCTGACAGCCAACTGACCTTGGAGGCACTACTTGTGAGGAATACTCAGAGTAGGTATCTTTTATTATATTTGATTCTTTCCCAAGTTTGTTCTTGTACAGGCAAAGATACTTTCTGTATTTGTAACTATTGACCACAGCTGCATTCTTATCAAGTCCCTGCTGGTGGAGTTTAGAGTTGTTTTGACTTTGGAAGCTTTAGTACATTGTCATCTCAAAGGACACTGAACCCAGCACATACTTTTGTTAAGACCCCAACTAAGTTGGGGATTGTAGCTCAATAGTTTTCTCTTGACAAGCTTGTGGCGTTATTCCCCTTCATATTAGATTAGAGACAGAACCCAAGTATTCCTAGAAAGCTTTTGCCAGAGGTTATTGCACCCAGTGAACACCCCACACACAAAACACTTGAGAAATGTTGGATGTATCTCTCCCTTGGACCTATACACCACCACAGTGGCATATGTATGGAAGTGAGTCAAACCAAAGGGGAAGTAGTGTTACATATACATGTGTATGTGGTGCCACAACTTTATTTATAATGCTTATTATGGCAGGTCATCATTGAATCTTACATGCATGTGGGTGTGATGTCTCAAATACAAGACTGTCTTAAGTTCACATGAGTATTGACCAAAAAGTAATATAATAGTATTACGTTGTTGAAGGTCAAATTGTTTTCCCCATATGACAGGACTTCTTTGACTCAATGCCATAAGAGAAGAGAAAAAAGACTATGTGGCTATTTTGGCAAGTCTCTCAGCCATGAAGCACACAGACAGCATAGGAAGTCTTACAAGGACCACAGCCAGTGCTTTACCACCTAAGTTATATTTGACCATTCATTGGTCACTACTGTGTGGGTTATTACTGACTGTACTTGGTGAGTGGGAGAGCTAATAGGTCAAGTCAGTACCACTTGGCATAGAATAGCTGCCAATAGAAGGTAGCAAGGTAATAAAGACTTATGTTTTTTTCTACCAAATCTTTCTGTTGTCTTGCTTGGTTCAATTGGATAGATATATATATATTACTTGGGGGGCTCAGATAATAGACCCATAAGAGTAGACAAAAAGACCATGTGGCTATTGTAGCCAGCCTCTCAGCCATGAAGCACACAAATAGCATAAGAAGTATTACAAGGATCATGGCCAGTGTTTTGCTACACAAGTCATATTTGACCATTCATCATTCACTACTCTACTGATATTATCTTGCCAACCAGTTGATACTACTATATTAGCACCTGGCCATCTTTGTCACCTTGCGCAAACTGAGTCAGGTGAGTTTGTGATGCCTTCAGGCTCACCCCTGCCTTCTGAATATGGCATGCAGAGTGAAGCTCTGACACAGAAGGTTCACCGATGGATCTTAAGCCTATCTCCCCTAACAACAGTACCATGTATGAGCCTGGTCAAATCCCTATATGCAACAAGACAGCACTTGTTGAAACAAATTCCAAGGATACTCTATGGAGCCAAGTGAGCTCTGTAATCCATCTACTGGTGAATAATATAATGTTGTGGCTAGAGAAGTGGCATGTTTCCATTAATATCAGTAATGGGGGCTTTCAGGATTTATTACATCTTCTTGCCAAAATCACACCAGGATGCAACTTACCCTGTACATGGTACAAGTGGACAACTGTCATGCCACTGGCAACATATGATTCCAGAGACTGTCCTGATTCCAGCATGTGTTAACAGTTGCATGGCATTCACATCCAAAAATGCTACCGATGCAATGTATCCCAATTGTTAGGAATCCACCACCGTTGAGGGAAACATTGTTCACACTCCAGATATATTCTGGTTAAACCACATCTGAGGAAGCTGATGCAGTCAGTCAAGTATTGCAAAGCTATACAGTACCACACAGAGTATCAATCAAGTGCAAACATATCCAATATATTTGATGGCAAGCATTACAAACTGCTAAGAAGCAAGGGCTACTTTGAAGGTACATATGCCCATGCCTTTGCTTTAGCACTTGATGGACTCACATTAAAGAAGTACTCTGCCAGTAAATCCTGCTGGCCTCTGATTCTCATCAATCTGAATCTGCCACCCATCTTGTGGTATCAGAGCAATAATCTGCTGGTGGTCTCACTGGTATTTTGGTCTAAATCACTGTCCAACCTGGAGAGCTACCTGTATCCATTGCTGGATGAATTTTGTATACCTCCCAGCAGGATAACAGTCAATGACTGTCATGCAAAAGTGCATATTATTATATGCATTGGTGATACCCCAGCCACCAGCAAGATAGCAGGTTTTTCTGGTCACAAGGAATGGAGATAGAACCAGTGGACAAAGATAGTGCATTCATTTTTGTGAAATGATACAAGTCACAGGAGCTGGATTCAGAGTGCCATGGGTATTGAGTATCAAATGCCTGTCTTCAGTCCTTCAGTGCTTTCACACATCCTGAACAATGTTGATTCAACAAAAAAGTTCAAAAAATGGATTTTCTCCAGCACAATGGGTGAAACACAGGGGCTGCTTTGCATGAAGATGCAGAGCTATGTTTCACACTCTGTGGCCAATTATAGGCTCACTTGGCCTCCCTGGGATACTATGGCATCATTTGGCACTCATGACTCAATGTGGCACTATCCAATGGAACAAGTCAATTAGTTAGACTTGTTCCATCATTCCAGCTGATCATAGTGCCCAATAGTGCCATAGTATGGCAGATGGTGCCTGATCATGCCACAGAGTGCCAGATAGTGCAATACAGTGCCAATTTGGGATCAAAATTGACATGCATATGACCCTAAAATATCAAATTAGTAACAAAATATACAGCACTTTCTAGCACTATGATCAATGGCACAATGGAACAAGTCTATTCTCTACTCCATCTTGCACAGTGTGTGGAGAATATTGGGTCTTGCTTCACCTCTTGGGAGTTTCCTATGGAGCAGATGTGTTGAGAGATAAGAAGACACGTCAAGTTGCAGGTACTACCATATTCCAATCTCATCAAGCATGTTACCTTCAAATCCATCATGGATGTGATAAGCTGGCACATGGAGGACAGCAAGGAAGAGCTGGAAAATACTGAGGACACATGTGCACATGGAGACACCTAAGCCTAGGGCATTAAGAAGCTAAGCAGCCCCAATGCATGGGTAATCAGTTAAGTACTGCAAAGTTGGGTTGGGTGCAACAAGTAACTAATTGTTATCAGGAAAACTCTACTAAAGTATGCTGGATTCCTTGTGTTCACAAACCAACTTCTACACCGTTCAATACAAAATTCACACAAACGAAAGCCAGAGTTCACCTATAAGGGGGCTAGGAAAGTCATAAAGCTGAGGTGATAGAAGTATATCAATTGCGGCAAGTGTGTGTGTTTGTAAAGGTTAGTAAGCAGTAGGCCATAGTATTTTTGATTTAAACTATATGTGGAATACCCAAGGTAGTAGTGAGTAAGCAAATAAAGAGTGGTGAATCTACAGTGGAATATGCTGTAAGAGTCTTGGAGATATTGGAGGTGATGGGGGAACAAGTAGATTATGTGGTTTTCACTTAACAACTTATTGAATGTAATAGTATTTATACTTTCACATGATCTTGGCATAAAAAACACATAGAATAGTCTTAGGAAGGTCCCAAGAACATGTGTGCAAAGTTTGGGGCTGTTTGGACAACTTTGATAATTTTCATGTTCTGGGTACCTGGTATTTTGGTGAAAATATTCCAAGTAAATCCCAACAAGGAGTTTGGTAAGTATTCTCTAGGATATGAAGGTAATGATCTAAGTGACTAAGTTTGGTGAATATTTAGGTGGAAATACAAATTTTACAACTCTCCCACTCAGCTAAGTGCTCCTACTGACTAGTCCTAATTTTGACCCAAGATATTCAAACTTGTCTCTAGCTAATGATTTGGTAAATATGTCTGCAATCATTTCATCTGTAGGACAGTAAACTAAGCTAACCAAGTTATTCTCTATAGCTTCACATATGAAATGATGTCTAATATCTATGTGCTTGGTTCTAGCATCAAAAGTTGGATTTCTACCCAGTTGTATACATCCTTGAGTATCTTGAAATAAGTAATAGGCCTTTTCTGACATAGGCATAGATCTGTAAATAGCTTTCTTAACCACATTGCTTCTTTTTTAGCTTCACAGGCTGCCATATACTCTGCCTCTGTGGTAGAAAGTGCAACGGTTGGTTGCTTTCTTGAGTTCCATGAAATTGCTCCTTGACAGTGAAGAAAGGTGTATCCTGTGGTGGATCTTCTGTCTTCTAAATCTTGTCCCCAATCAGCATCAGAGTATCCCACAAGATCCTGTTCTGAATCCTGAAAAGTGTATCTTAAGCAGATATCAGCAGTTCCTTTTAGATATCTAAAAATCCGCTTAACTGCTGCAAAATGATCAGATCCTTCTTCAGATTATGTTGGCTGACAATCTCCTACTGAATATGAGATATCTGGATGTGTTCCAAGCATAATATGCATCAGACTGCTGACCATAGATTGATAAGGAAAGTCAGAGCTTTCAGATAGCACCAAGCTCTCTTGATTTGGCTGAGTTTTGACCAAGTTAAGGTTTGTCTCCATTGGGATAGCTGCCGGTTTACAGTCTTCCTTTTGGAACTTCTTTAGTATATCTTGAATATACTTGGATTGACTTAGGGTTATAGTCTGGGCACTTCTGTCTATGGAGAACTTAACCCCTAATTAGTAACTGAGCTCTCCTGGATTGGACATCTTGAACTCCTTAGATAGACTGGATTTAGTCTCTTCCAATGTTTCTAGGTTATTGGTGGCTATAATAAGATCATCCACATATAGAGCTATTAGAACTGGACTTGCTCTATCTGGCTTATAGTATATACTATAGTCAGCATTACTCCTTTTGAAACCCAAATATTCCAAATAAGAATCTATCTTGCAATTCCAGGCTCTTGGTGATTATTGGAGACCATATAGTGGCTTTTTAAGCTTGCAGACCAAATGAGGGTTATCTTGGTCAGCAAACCCACCAGGCTAGTTTATATACACGTCCTCATCAAGTTCTCCATTCAAAAATGCAGTTTTTACATACAATTGATGAATAAAAAGCTTAGCTGTATGCTATACTCTCATTGCAGTAGGCCAAAAATATGCATTTGCACTTTTTGGCTTAAATTTTAACTGATTTTTGGGAAGTTTCTTGGCATATGCTGTACACCCAAATATTCTTAGATGTTGTGCACTTGGTCTGTATCCATATCTTGCTTAAAATGAAGTAGAATCATGAAGTATTCTGTTATAACTCCTATTCTCAAGATATACAGCAATGTCAAATGATTCCACCCAAAAATCATAGGATAATATTTGATGATGGATCATAGATCTTGCCATATCAATTGTTGATCTGTTAGCATGTTCTGCTACTGCATTCTTCTGTGGGGAGTATGGTACAGTAGTCTCTTGCTTCATCCCATGAATTTTGCAGAAGTGGATGACAAGTTTTGAGGTATATCCTCCACCATTGCCAATACGCATTTTCTTGATTTTTTCATCAGTTTCTCTCTCCACCATGGCTTTAAACTCCCTGAACTTAGACAGAGCTTCTTCTTTCTCTCCATGAAGTATACCTATGCGTATCTTGTATAATCATCAGTAAGAGTGATTAAATACTACATTCCGCCTAAGAATAAATTTTGCATAGGTCCACACAGATCTGAGTGAATTAGATCTAATTTTTTCTTAGTTTGGATCAGCCTAGAGCTCTTGAGCAGTTGTCTGGCTTGTTTCCCATATATCCAGGCTTTACAGTGCTCCAAACTGGCTGGGGGATCAATTTTTACTCCAGAAATTAGCTGATCTTTGATCATTTTGCGCAAATAATCAAAATTGATGTGCCCAAATTTCCTGTGCCAGAGCATTGGTGTTTCTTCATTTAAGTTACTTATATTGGCTTCCAAATATGATGGAATATAAGTCAACTTGTATAGATTCTGATCTCTGATGCCCAAAGCAATATGGGCACCATTTTGATAAGTGCTCTTGCATCCAGAATTGTCAAAGCTGAAACTTAGTCCTTTTGCAGTGGCCTTGCTTACAGATAGTAGGTTCTTGGCTATTACTGGTACATAGAGTACTTCTTTAAAGGTCAGTGTATGGCTTCCTTCACTGCTTCTTAGGTTTACTTGGATAGTTCCTTCTCCCACTCTATCAAGTGTTCTATTGTCACTCATGAAAACCTTCTTAATTTGAATTTCTTGATATTGGGTAAAAAGCACTTTTTGGTATGTAAATTGTTGAGATGCTCCAGAGTCAACATATCACATCTCAGAATCCTTGTTTGTGGCCATATTTAGTGCAGATATGAATAGTCTATCTTCAGCTGTTGCAGCATTTTTGTATTCAGGCTTCATTTGCTGATTATCTTTCTTTTTGAGACACCGGTCTGATATGTGTCCTTTCCTTTTGCAGTAGTTACAAAACAGGTTGCTGTTGCCTTTGTAGGGTCTTGGGTACCTCCTTTGTTGGTTATCATTGCTTATTAAAGCATTTTCTTCTTCCTTCTTATTGGCGCCTGATTTTCTTAATTCTTCATCCATGAGCCTTCCATATAAATAATTTAAGGTCAAATCTTCAGTTCTGGACTCTAGGGCTAATACAAGGCCCTGAAACTTGTCTGTCAGGCTATTCAGGATGGTAACTATCACATCCTCATCAGTAGTTGGTATGCCCACAGATTACATCTCATCTACCAGCAGGGTAATTCTGTTAATGAGAATTTTCAGAGCTTCTCCTGGCAGCATCTTTGTAGTAAAGAATTTTGGTCTCAGATACATTTTCTTAGCAGCTGAACATGACTGGTAGGTGTCTTCTAATGCCTTCCAGGCATTCTTTGCTGTTTTGCTCTTGAGCACTGAATTAGCAATTTGTCTTTAACATGAAGGCAAATGCAGTTAAAGGCACTTTGTTCTTTTTTCTAGTACTTCAAAGCTTCCTCTCCCACATTTTTAGGAGAGAATTCTTCTCCTTTGACAATATCCCAAAGGTCTCTTTCTTGTAGCAGCATCTTCATCTTCACCTTCCACACATGGTAGTTAGATCCATCTAACTTTTCAGCAGAGGGAAAAATTCCAGTAATAGCAGTAGTAGACACTGCAGAGAGTGACAGCTTGGGGCTCATAACCTTTTGTAAGAGTCTTGGAGATATTGGAAGTGATTGGGAGAACAAGTAGATTATGTGGTTTTCACTTAATGATTTATTGATTGTAAAAGTAGTATTTATACTTTCACATGGTCTTGGCATAAAGCACACATAGAATAGTCTTAGGGAGGTCCCAAGAACGTGTGTGCAGAGTTTGGGGCTGTTTGGACAACTTTGAGAATTTTCATGTTCTGGGTACCTGGTACTTTGGTTATAATATTCTGAGTAAGTCCCAACAAGGAATTTGGTCTGTATTCTCTAGGATATGAAGGTAATGATTTAAGTGATTAAGTTAGGTGAATATTTAGGTGGAAATACAAATTTTACAACAGAATATATGAATTGCACAAGGGGAGGTAGAAAAAGGAAATACCATTTGGTAAACTGGTACGGTAGTATTGTACAGAACCAGTGGTAGCCAATCATACTGCCACTATAATGCCATCAGAGTCTTGCTGTGAGGCTGTTGAAGTACCGTCATGTTTCTTGCTCTATAAGGTAATTGGATGTCCTGGCCAACTGGATCCACTTAAAATAGTTTTAGAGAGCAAAAAGACTGCAACAATACCATGCTAATATTGTCACAGCACCAATAAAATATTGTTTATCAGCAAATGGAGTAGCAGAATGTGCAAATAGATTTACAGTTGATACGGCAAGTTCTGTTTTCCATGATCAAAAATTATCCTATGATTTTTGGGCAAAATTAGTTACCATAGCTGTATACCTTAAAAATAGGAGTTATAGCAGAGCACTCTGTGATTCTACTCCATCTGAAGCATTGTATGGATACAGACCCAGTGCAGAACATCTAAGAATATTTGGGTGCCCAGCATATACCAAAAAGTTGCGCAGAAACCAGTCAAAACTTGAGCCAACAAGTGTAAAATGCATATTTTTGGGCTACTGCAATGAGAGTAGATCATACAAACTCTACAATTCCACAGTAAAGATGCTGAGCAAGTCCAGATATGTGTTGTTTGATGAAAACTCAAAATTTTCACAAAAAGTGACATCTGATGGTAACAAAAATTTGATATCAAGTCCGCCAATATTCAGAATTATATCAGAGCAAAAGAATGCAAGGTTATTCACTCAAGAGGACTCTACAACTGTGTTTCAGGCTGAATCAGTGCCCAGGACTATCCCAGAAAGTGACCATTCCAGTATTAAATGCCAGGAGATCCAACTGGGAAAGAAATAGCCCAAATTGCTATATCAATGAGGGCACAAACTTTGCCTATGCTTATTCCATCCATACTGGTGAACCTCAGACTGTAAAAGAGGCTCTAAATAGCCATCAGACAAAGTTTTGGCAATCTGCAATAACTGAGTAGTATCAGGCCCTGATGGAAGATCAAACTTGGGACTTGGTCTAATAACCAATTGTCCAAAACGCAATTGGATGCATATGGATCTTTCAGACTAAATTCAATGCTGATAGTACAATTGCAAGATGCCAAGTAGGACTTGTGGCCAAAGGATGTTCCCAAATAAAAGGACTTGACTATACTGAGACCTTTTCACTAGTAGCCAAGATTAACTCCATCAGATTAATATTGTCTATTGCAACCAAATATAAGCTTTTTATGCATCAAATGAATATAAAGACTGCATTCTTGAATGACTAACTTGATGAGGATGTGTATATTGTTGTAAGAGTCTTGGAGATATTGGAAGTGATTGGGGGAACAAGTAGATTATGTGGTTTTCACTTTATGATTTATTGAATGTAAAAGTAGTATTTATACTTTTACCTAGTCTTGGCATTACAAACACGTAGAATAGGTTAAGGAAGGTTGCAAGAACATGTGTGCAAAGTTTGGGGCTGTTTGGACAACTTTGAGAATTTTCATGTTTTGGGTACCTGGCATTTTGGTGAAAATATTGCAAGTAAATCCCAACAAAGAATTTGGTCAGTAATCTCTAGGATTTGAGGGTGATGATCTAAGTAACTAAGTTAGGTTAATATTTAGATGGAATTACAAATTTTTACAACACTCCCACTCAGCTAAATGTTCATACTGACTAGTCCTAATTTTGACCCAAGATATTCAAACTTGTCTCTAGCTAATGGTTTGGTAAATATGTCTGCAATCATTTCATCTGTAGGACAGTAAACTAAGCTAACCAAGTTATTCTCTATAGCTTCACATATGAAATGATGTCTAATATCTATGTGATTGGTTCTAGCATGAAAAGTTGGATTTCTACCTAGTTGTATACATCCTTGATTATCTTGAAATAAGTAATAGGCATTTTCTGACATAGGCCTAAATCTGTAAAAAGTTTTCTTAACTACATTGCCTCTTTTGTAGCTTCACAGGCTGCCATGTACGCTGCCTCTGTGGTAGAAAGAGCTACAGCTGGTTGCTTTCTTGAATTCCATGAAATTGCTCCTTTACAGTAAAGAAAGGTGCATCCTGTGGTGGATCTTCTGTCTTCTAAACTTTGTCACCAATCAGCATCAGAGTATCCCACAAGATCCTGTTCTGAATCTTTATAAGTGTATCTTAGGCAGATATCAGCAGTTCCTTTTAGGTATCTAAGAATCCGCTTAACTGCTGCAATATGATCAGATCCATAGTTCCAATTATGTTGGCTGACAACTCCCACTGAGTATGAGATATCTGGACATGTTCCAAGCATGATATACATCAGAATGCTAACCATAGATTGATAGGAAAGTCAGGGCTCTCAGATGGCACCAAGCTCTCTTGATTTGGTTGAGTTTTGGCCAAGTTAAGGCTTGTCTCCATTGGGGTAGCTGCCAGTTTACAGTCTTCTATTTGGAACTTCTTTAGTATATCTTGAATATACTTGGATTGACTTAGGGTTATAGTCTGGGCACTTCTGTCTATGGAGAACTTAACCCCTAAGTAGTAACTGAGCTCTCCTAGATTGGACATCTTGAACTCCTTAGATAGGCTGGATTTAGTCTCTTCCAATGTTTCTAGGTTATTGGCGGCTATAATAAGATCATCCACATATAGAGCTATTAGAGCTGGATATGCTCTATCTGGCTTATAGTATATATTATAGTCAGCATTATTCCTTTTGAAACTCAAAGATTCCAGATAAGAATCTATCTTGCAATTCCAGGCTGTTGGTGATTGTTTGAGACCATATAGTGACTTTTTAAGCTTTCAGACCAAATGAGGGTTATCTTGGTCAACAAACCCATCAGGCTGGTCCATATACACGTCCTCATAAAGTTCTCAAATCAAAAATGCAGTTTTGCATCCATTTGATGAATAAAAAACTTATAATATGCTGCAATAGCCAATATTAATCTGATGGAATTAAACTTGGCTACCGGTGCAAAGGTCTCAGTATAGTCACGTTCTTTTGTTTGAGAGTATCCTTTGGCTACAAGTCTTGCTTTATATCTCTATTGTACCATCAGCCTTGTATTTTATCTTGAAGACCCATCTACATCCAATTGATTTTTGGCTGATTAGTAACTTGACTAAGTCCCAAGTTTGATTTTCCATCAGGGCCTGATATTCCTCAGTCATTGCAGATCTCCAAAACCTTGTCTGAGAGCTATTTAGGGCCTCCTTTACAGTTGGGGCTCATCAATATGGACTGAATAAGCATAGGCTAAATTTGTACCCTCATTGATATAGTTATTTAGGCTATTTCTTGTCCAATTGGATCTCCGGGCATTTGATGCTGGAATGATCACTTCTGAGATATTCCTTGGCACTTATTCTGGCTGAGCCACAGTTGTAGAGTCCTCTGGAGTGAAAAAATCTCCATTGTTTTGCTCTGATTCAATCCTGACAATTGGTAGACTTGAGATCAAATTTTTGTCATCATGTGATGTCATTTTTTGTGAAAATTTTGAGTTTTCATCAAACAACACATCCCTGGACTTGATCAGCCTCTTTACTTTGGTATTGTAGAGTCTGTATGCCTTACTCTCATTACAGTAGCCCAAGAATATGCATTTTACACTTTTTGGCTCAAATTTTGACTGATTTCCGGCCAGTTTTTTGGCATATGCTGAACACCCAAATATTCTTAGATGTTCTGCACTTGGTCTGTATCCATACCATGCTTCAAGTGTGTGAGTACTCAATACAGTACCCACTCTTTGCCCAAGAGTTCTCCCCAGAGTCCTACCCAAAGTCCCCCAGTATCCTCCCTATGATTCCCCAATGCACCCTCCCTCCTATCCTTACCCTTATCTAGTTAGAACACTTACCATAACAGGAAGGTGTTCACACCCCTATTTTATAACACATTGACTATTATCTAAGCCCCCCCCCAAGTGATATATATATGTACCCAATTGAACCAAGACAGAGATATTTGGGACGGAAAAAACACAAGTCTTTATTACCTTGCTACCTTCTATCAGAAGCTATTCTGAACCAAGTGGTACTGACTTGACCTACAAGCTCTCCCACTCACCAAGTACAGTTGGTAATAACCCACCAAGTGGAGTAGAATGACAAAGTATTCTGTTATAACTCCTATTTTTAAGGTATACAGCAGTAGCAACTGATTCCGCCCAAAAATCATAGGATAATTTTTGATCATGGATCATAGATCTTGCCATATCAATTATTGATCTGTCAGCACATTCTGCTACTCCATTTTGCTTTGGGGAGTATAGTACAGTAGTCTCTTGCTTTATCCCATGAATTTTGCAGAAGTGGATGAAGAGTTTTGAGGTATATTCTCCACCATTGTCAGAGTGTATTTTCTTAATTTTTTCACCAGTTTCTCTCTCCACCATGGCTTTAAACTCCCTGAGCTTAGACAAAGCTTCTTTCTTTCTCTCCATGAAGTAGACCCATGCGTATCTTGTATAATCATTAGTAAGAGTGATTAAATACTTCATCCTGCCTAAGAATAAATTTTGCATAGGTCCACACATATCTGAGTGAATTAGATCTAATTTTCTTTTAGTTTGGATCAGCCCAGAGCTCTTGAACGGTTGTCTGGCTTGTTTCCCATATATGCAGGCTTCACAGTGCTCCAAATTAGCTGGGGGATCAATTTTTACTCCAGAAATTAGCTGATCTTTGATCATTTTGCGCAAATAATCAAATTGATGTGCCCAAATCTCCTGTGCCAAAGCATTGGTGTTTCTTCATTTAAGTTTCTTATATTGGCTTCCAAATATGATGGAATATAAGTCAACTTGTATAGATTCTGATCTCTGATGCCCAAAGCAATATGGGCACCATTTTGATTAGTGATCTTGCATCCAGAATTATCAAAGCTGAAACTGAGTCCTTCTGCTGTGGCCTTGCCTACAGATAGTAGGTTCTTGGCAATTTCTGGTACATAGAGTACTTCTTTAAAGGTCAGTGTATGGCTTCCTTCACTGCTTCTTAGGGTTACTTGGATAGTTCCTTCTCCCACTGCATCAAGTGTTCTATTGTCACCCATGAAAACCTTCTAATTGGAATTTCTTGATATTGGGTAAAAAGTTCTTTTTGGTGCATAAAGTGTTGAGATGCTCCAGAGTCAACATACCACATCTGAGAATCCTTGTTTGTGGTCATATTTAGTGCAGATATGAATAGTCTATCTTCAGCTGTTGCAGCATTTTTGTATTCAGGCTTCATTTGCTAATTATCCTTCTTTTTGAGACACCGGTCTGATATGTGTCCTTTCCTTTTGCAGTAGTTGAGAAACAGGTTGCTGTTGCTTTTGTAGGGTCTTGGGTACCTCCTTTGTTTGTTATCATTGCTTATTAAAGCATTTTCTTCTTCCTTCTTATATGCGCTTGATTTTCTTAATTCTTCATCCAGGAGCCTTCCATGTATACAATCTAAGGTCAAATCTTCAGTTCTGGACTGTAGGGCTGATACAAGGCCCTGAAACTTGTCTGTCAGGCTATTCAGGATGGTAACTATCACATCCTCATCAGTAGTTGGTATGTTCACAGATTCCATCTCACCCACCAGCAGGGTAGTTCTGTTAATTAGATTTTTCATTGCTTCTCCTGGCAGCATATTTGTAGTAAAGAATTTTTGTCTCAGATACATTTTCTTAGCAGCTGAACATGACTTGTAGGTGTCTTCTAATGCTTTCCCGGCATTCTTTGCCGTTTTTGCTCTTGAGCACTGAATTAGCAATTTGTCTTTAACATTAAGGCAAATGCAGTTAAAGGCACTTTGTGCTTTCTTCTGATACTTCAAGGCTTCCTCTCCCATGTTTTTAGGAGGGCATTCTTCTCCTATGACAATATCCCAAAGGTCTCTTTGTTGTAGCAGCATCTTCATCTTCACCTTCCACACTTGGTAATTAGATCCATCCAACTTTTCAGCAGAGGGAAAAATTCCAGTAATAGCCGTAGTAGACACTGCAGAGAGTGACAGCTTGGGGCTCATAACCTTTTGTAAGAGTCTTGGAGATATTGGAAGTGATTGGGAGAACAAGTAGATTATGTGGTTTTCACTTAATGATTTATTGAATGTAAAAGAAGTATTTATACTTTCACATGGTCTTGGCATAAAAAACACGCAGAATAGTCTTAGGAAGATCCCAAGAACATGTGGGCAAGGTTTGGGGCTGTTTGGACAACTTTGAGAATTTTCATGTTCTGGGTACCTGGTACTTTGGTGAAAATATTTGGAGTAAATCCCAACAAGGAATTTGGTCTGTATTCTCTAGGATATGAAGGTAATGATTTAAGTGGTTAAGTTAGGTGAATATTTAGGTGGAAATACAAATTTTACAACAGAATATATGAATTGCACAAGGGGAGGTAGAAAAAGGAAATACCATTTGGTAAACTGGTATGGTAGTATTGTACAGAACCAGTGGTAGCCCATCATACTGCCACTATAATGCCATCAGAGTCTTGCTGTGAGGCTGTTGAAGTACCGTCATGTTTCTTGCTATATAAGGTAATTGGATGTCCTGGCCAACTGGATCCACTTAAAATAGTTATAGAGAGCAAAAAGACCGCAACAATACCATGCTAATATTGTTTATCAGCAAATGGAGTAGCAGAGTGTGCAAATAGATTTACGGCTGATATGGCAAGTTCTGTTTTCCATGATCAAAAATTATTCTATCATTTTTGGGCAAAATTAGTTACCATAGCTGTATACCTTAAAAATAGGAGTTATAGCAGAGCACTTTGTGATTCTACTCCATCTGAAGCATTGTATGGATTCAGACCTAGTGCAGAACATCTAAGAATATTTGGGTGCTCAGCATATACCAAAAAGTTGCGCAGAAACTAGTCAAAACTTGAGCCAACAAGTGTAAAATGCATATTTTTGGGCTAATGCAATGAGAGTAGATCATACAGACTCTACAATTCCACAGCAAAGATGCTGAGCAAGTCCAGATACGTGTTGCTTGATGAAAACTCAAAATTTTCACAAAAAGTGACATCTGATGGTAACAAAAATTTGATCTCAAGTCCACAAATAGTCAGAATTATATAAGAGCATAAAAATGAGAAGTTTTTTCCCAAGAGGACTCTACAATTGTGGTTCAGGCTGAATCAGTGCACAGGACTATCCCAGAAAGTGACCATTCCAGTATCAAATGCCAGGAGATCCAACTGGGAAAGAAATAGCCCAAATTACTAATCAATGAGTGTACAAACTTAGCCTATGCTTATTCAGTCCATACTGGTGAATCTCAGACTGTAAAAGAGGCCCTAAATAGCCATCAAACAAAGTTTTGGCAATCTGCAATAACTGAGTAGTATCAGGCCCTGATGGAAAATCAAACTTGGGACTTGGTCTAATAACCAATTGGCCAAAAAGCAATTGGATGCATATGGATCTTTAAGACCAAATACAAGGCTGATAGTACAATTGCAAGATGCCAAGTAGAACTTGTGGCCAAAGGATATTCTCAAATAAAAGGACTTGACTATACTGAGACTTTTTCACTAGTAGTCGAGATTAACTCCATCAGATTAATATTGTCTATTGCAGCTAAATATAAGCTTTTTATGAGTCAGATGAATATAAAGGCTGCATTCTTGAATGAAGAGCTGGATGAGGATGTGAATATTGTTGTAAGAGTCTTGGAGATATTGGAAGTGATTGGGAGAACAAGTAGATTATATGGTTTTCAATTAATGATTTATTGAATGTAAAAGTAGTATTTGTACATTTACCTAGTCTTGGCATTACAAACACATAAAATAGGTTAAGGAAGATCCCAAGAACATGTGTGCAAAGTTTGGGGCTGTTTGGACAATTTTGAAAATTTTCATATTCTGGTTACCTGGTATTTTGGTGGAAATTTTCTGAGTAAATCCCAACAAGGAATTTGATCAGTATTCTCTAGGATTTGAGGGTAATGATCTAAGTGATTATATTAGGTGAATATTTAGGTGGAATTACTAATTTTTACAACATATATGATCCATGCAGATTGATTTTTAGATCAAAATAACCCTCTTTTGGTCTGGAAGCTTAAAAAATCTCCATATGCACTTGACTTAGTCAAATTACCAATCAACCAATAATCAACTGAATGTCAATTGTCCTTTAAGACAAAATTTAAGGCTGATGATACAATTGCATGATACAAAGCAAGACTTGTGGCCAAAGGATACTCTCAAACAAACAACCTGACTATTCTGGTACCTTTCCGCCATTAGCCAAGCTTAGTTTTGTTGGATTGACATTGGCTATTGCAGCCAGATATTATTTTTTTATATATCAAATGGATGTAAAAACTGCATTTGTGAGTGGGGAATTTGATGAGGCAGTGTATATGGACCAGCTTGTTGGGCTTGCTCTCCAAGATAACCCCCATTTGATATGCAAGCTTAAAAGTCTCTACATGGACTTAAACAATCACCAAGAGCCAGGAATTGCAAGATAGATTTTTATTTGGAATCTTTGAGCTTCCAAAGGAGCACTGCTGACTATATAATGTACTATAAGCCAGATAAAACAAGTTCAGTTCTATTAGCTCTACATGTTTATAACTTTGTTATAGCAGCCAATAACCATAAAACATTGGAAGAGACTGAATCCAGCCTAAATAAAGAGTTCAGGATGATCAATCTAGGAGGACTCAGTTACTACTTAGTAATAAAGTTTGCCCTAAGCAACCAACTGCAGCACTTTCAGCCACAGAGGCAGAGTATTTGGCAGCCTGTGAGGCTACAAAAGAAGCAATGGGGTTAAGAAAGCTTTTTACAGATTTAGGCTTATGTCAAAAAGTGCCTATTACTTTAATTGAAGATAATCAAGAGTGTATACATTTAGGTAGAAATCCAACTTTTCATTCTAGAACTAAGCACATAGATATTAGACATCATCTCATATGTGAAGATATAGAGAATAACCTAGCTCACTTAGTTTACTGCTCTACAGATGAAATGATTGCCAACATATGTTACAAAATCATTAGCTAGAGACAAATTTGAATATCCTAGGTCTAAATAAGGACTTGTCAGTATCAGCACTTAGTTGAGTATGAGTGTTGTAAAGATTGATAATTCCATCTAAATACTTACCCATCTAAGTCACTTGGATCATTACCTGCAAATCTTAAAGAATACCGACCAAACTCCTTGTTGGGATTTACTTAGAATATTTCCACCCAAATATCAGGTACCAAGCAGATGAACATCTGATAAGTTGTCTAAGCTGCCCCATGCTTTGCGCACATGCTCTTGGGACCTTCACAAACCTATTCTACATGTTTGTTATGCCAAGACCATTTAAGTGTGCAGATACTACCTTTACATTCTGTAGATCATGAAGTGAAAGCCAAATATTCTACTTGTTCTCCCAGTCACTTCCAATATCTCCAAGACTCTTACAACAGCTATCATATCTTCATGAGTAGTTGATACTCTGCAGGTTTTATCTTGTTAACCAAGAGTGCAACTCTGTTGGTTATATTTTTCATTACTTCTGTGGGTGGCATCATTGTAGTAAAAAAATTTCCTCTGAAATACATTCTATTAGCAGGTGATCATGAGTGGTGGGTGTCTTCTGATGCCTTCTAGGTATTACTTGCCATTTTTGCTCTTGAGCATTGAATTAGCAATTTGTCTCCAACATTGAGGCAAATGCCATTGAAGGCACTATGTTCTTTCCTCCAATACTTTGAGGCTACCATTCCTATGTTTCTAAGAGGGCATTCTTCTCCCATAACAATATCTCAAAGTCCTCTTTCTTGTAGCAGTATCTTTATTGTAACCTTCCGCACTTGGTAGATAGATCCGTCCTACTTTTCAGCAGAGGGAAAAATTCCAGTGATAGCCATAGTAGACCTTGCAAAGAATGAGAGCTTGGGGTTTTAAACTTTTGTAACAGTGTTGGAGATATCAGAAGTGACTTGGAGAACAAGCAGATGATGTGGTTTTTGCTTAATGATTTATTCAATGTAGAAGTAGTATTTATACTTTTACATAGTCTAGGCATAATAGACTTGTGGAATAGGTCAAGGAAGGTCCCAGGTGCTGCAATGTTCTGAGGAGTATTGGAAGTGATGTGGAGAACTAGAAGATTTACATGTTACTCACTTATAGATTTATTGGTCAAAAATATGGTATTTATATTTTTGATAAAGTAGAGCAGTCAAATAAGCAGAGTTTGTTAAGGAAGGTCCCAAGAATATGTGTGCAGAATATGGGGGCTTTTGGACAACTTTGAGAATTTTCATGTTCTGGGTACCTGGTACTTTGGTGAAAATATTCGGAGTAAATCCCAACAAGGAATTTGGTCAGTATTCTTTAAGATTTGCAGGTAATGATCTAGGTAACTAAGTTAGGTGAATATTTAGATGGAATTACAAATTTTTACAACACTCCCACTCAGCTAAATGTTCATACTGACTAGTCCTAATTTTGGCCTAAGATATTCAAACTTGTCTCTAGCTAATGGTTTGGTAAATATGTCTGCAATCATTTCATCTGTAGGACAGTAAACTAAGCTAACTAAGTTATTCTCTATAGCTTCACGTATGAAATGATGTCTAATATCTATGTGCTTGGTTCTAGCATGAAAAGTTGGATTTCTACCTAATTGTATACATCCTTGATTATCTTGAAATAAAGTAATAGGCGTTTTTTGACATAGGCCTAAATCTGTAAAAAGCTTTCTTAACCACATTGCTTCTTTTGTAGCTTCACCGGCTGCCATATACTCTGCCTCTGTGGTGGAAAGTGCTACGGTTGGTTGCTTTCTTGAGTTCCATGAGATATTTATACTTTTGATAAAGTAGAGCAAGCAAATGTGTAGAGTTTGTTAAGGAAGGTCCCAAGAATATGTGTGCAATGTTTGGGGGCTTTTGGGCAACTTTGAGAAAGATCATTATCTGGGTAACTGATAATTTGGTGAAAATATTCTAAGTAAATCCCAACAAGAAATTTGGTCAGGACAGAATGCTAATCAAAGAATAAGATCTATGTGACTGAGTTAGCATGAATATTTTGGTGACAACTTTATAATTACAACACTAAGAACATGTGAACAAAGTTTGGGTCTGCTTGAACATCATTGAGAATTTTCATGTTCCAGGTACCTGATGCTTTGATGAAAATATTCCAGGTAAATTCCAACAAGGAGTTTGGTCAGTATACTCTAAGATCTGTGGGTAATGATGTAAGTGACTAAGTTGGCTGAATATTTTGGTGGAAATACAAATTTTTACAACAGTTTGATCTATCCAACTTATCAGTGGAGGAGTAATTTCAGTGATAGCAGTAGTAAACATTCCGGATAGCTGCAGCCCAGGGCTCATACACTGCTGTAACAGTCTTGGAGTTATTGGAAGCAATTGGGAGAGCAAGTGGATTTTATGGTTTTCACTTAATGATTTCTTGATTGTAAAAGCAGTATTCATACTTTTACATGGACTTGACAGAGCAAACATGTAGAATATGTTTTGGAAGGTCCTGAGAGCATGTGTGCAAAGTTTAGGCCTGTTTGGACAACATTGAGAATGTTCATGTTCTGGGAACCGGATGTTTTGATGAAAGTATTCCAAGTAAATCCCAAAAAGTAACTTGTTCAGTATTCTTCAAGATCTGTAGGCAATGATCCAAGTGACCAAGTTAGGCAAATACTGAGGCGGAATTACAAATCTTTACAACCCTAACAGCATCAATACCTCTTAGTCACGGGACTTAAATTTTGTGACAGCCTTTTGACAGGATCAGCACAATTATTTTTCATAAGGGAATCTGGCCAGAGTTCTCTAAGATTTGCAGACTATGATCTGAGTGGCCAAGTTAGGTGAATAAGATCTCAGTGAGAAAGTTGAACTTTAGTCAAGTGTAAATACGAGATCAATAACAATCCTCTATAAATCAGTTGGTGTTCGGAAGTTTTGGTAAAATTGAACGTGATCACTTCCAATACTCACCGGAAGCATGCGGTATGATACAAAGGCATGGCGCTCTTCTTTAATGTCCGTTCAAACATGGCAGGCAAACTACTCGCCAAACCACCATGTCAAAGACTAATGGTCACAGTAAGGTGGGATGGGGTGCTGCCGGTGATGCTCCAGATTAGTCGGTTGTTGGTGGGTTCTATGATGCAATGCGAGGGAAGAGAACGAGACCGCTCCACCGATGCAGAAAACCCGGCAACGGGATGCGAACACTGTCCGAAGTAGTTCGTGAAACCGTTCAGACATGAAAACCCCAAAGGCGACAAGAACCCCTTTGAATCGTCCCCCTCGGCCGCAGCCAGTCTCGCTCAACCCAACGTGACTACCAACCGCTCAATGCCAATGCGAACAGTCACATAGATCGCTTGACCTAGGGTAATGACACGACCTTACTGGAAACCAAGGGACCATGACTAAATACTTGAGCACCTCTGGGGCCATACCACAGCTTGAAAGGATCCGAAGCTCTTGAATAGTCCGTTACCCCGAACCAATCAAGTCTTATCAGGGTGGCCCCACTTGGCCGCCACAAGCTTGGCCATACACACCTGGGGTCGCAATATTACTCCGTCTGTGGCCCAACTCCCGCAACCTTGAGAGACAACCTCCCTGGCGGAAGGAAATGCACACATACTGGTGCTGCCAACGAACCGCCAGTTGCTCCGGTGAAAATGGCCGCGTGCCCTAGCTCTATGGGTAAAGCAGCCCAGACACCGTACCGACTTGGATATGGGACCTGCAGGTAAGGGCGAGTCTTGGCAGGGTTAACCAGGCGCTTCTCCAGATAAGTGCCACCCACAGCGCAGAGTCCAAAATCAATCGAAACAGCTACGGAGTGTGTGAAATCGAAGCTGAAGGTAACGAAAGGCATGTTGGGGCCCCAGGGCCCAGCACGACCCAAGGATTCATCATGACCGATAGGCGGTTGTGTATACTGTAGGGCAAAGGATGGCTCAACGGGGATTTCGGGGCCAAGCACTGGAGGCCACAAACAAGTGAATCAACGTGCGTCTGGTCGTCTAGCTATGAGGCTATTTCCTCGCATAGCTCTGTGCCAACTTGCACGCAGATTGCTAGAGGCGCGCAAGTCGGTGGGCCAGGAAATTTCCGAATGCCATGGATGGGATTTGGGCCTAGTCATTCTGAAGTAGGAATGATCGTAATCGCCCGCGGTCCCTGGCCGTGATTCGTCACGGGTCACGTGGCAGAGGGCAGTTTCGCACCCGTCATGGAAGAAAGATGATTAAAACCATGGAGTAAAATCGAATTTTCAGGATAATAATCACCCTAGGGACGCGATTACCCCTCCCCCCACTTTGTGTTTGTACTAACTGCAAACAAGCAAACTCCAACTTTTCGTCATAAACTGTGTGCTCCTTATATTTCAACATAAAGGTTCCCAACAGCTTTTTTGTCCTACAACCCAACCGTTTCCAAAGTACTCACCACCTTTTACTTAAAGCATCTTGGCTGAAAATCCTAATTCCATAGAGGTAAGCCGACGTCAGCACTTGTTACTCCCCTTATGCTTTTGAGCGCCCATTCGGTGGTCTCTTTGTCTTGCACAAGTAGATCTTGGCTGAAGAGGAAGCTTCTATTACTCCATCTACGGAGTAAGAACGCCCTCATTCTTCTGAGGTCTACCCCTTTCCTTGCATGGATATCTGTTTTCCCAATGTACCCCATTTGACGATCTCACCTGATTGCGATCCGCGCTCTACTGCATTCCCCTTGATATTGAGGGTGGCCGCGGGAGCTTCGACTCTCTCCACCTGAGTTGATCTTGAGCCTACCGAGTACTCTTTGCTTTCCTACTAACCTTGCTGTTCAACTCCATTCTAGTCAACTCCCGACCCTTGTCAAGTAAACGAACCACCTTAACCCCCCATCTAACTCTGCGATACTACAGCCTTCGGTCATGAACCGTACTAATGGGAACAACGCCTTTGGAAGTAGGCTATCTAATGGAAAAACCTGTAAGTGTGTCTTTTATTACTGGAGGGTGCGTCGGCTCTGGTTCAACTGACGGAGGGTTAACCGCTTCTTTATTTCACCTTCCCCCCGTCCCTCTAAGCACTGGGTGGACCAACCTGGGGATACTCTGTCCAACCATCTTCCATACGGCAACCACCGCAGATGAGCAGCGCCGCCGAAACGTTAGACATGTCGGAATTCCCGGCCTTGGGAAGTGCACAATCTCTAGGTCGGCACTCGAAATCCTCGAGCCTCGCGGATGACAAGTCCCTCCCTGAGGAGTTAAGAAAAGAGGAATTCCCCGCTCTGCCCGGCTCCGGTGGTCACTCTCGAAGCAGCGCCTCCAGCTCGCTGTCGTACGCGACCAGCCTGGCCAACGGAAACCCCATCGCCTCCCCACAATCGCAACCGCTGAATGGTACGATCGGCACACCGCTAGCGAGCCGCATAAATCCAGGTAAGTCCCACCGCTTCATCCACGGGGAATCCCCCTCGACCCTTAGTAACCATGGTTCCGTTACGGACGTAGCCCCTACGGAAGGAGAAAAGGTAATTTCCCTTGTACGTTCGACCGGACCGAGCCTTGTCCGTAGTAGACTAACCGGACCCCCATAGAGCTGGGCCACGAAACTCTCGGGATCCTTACAAAACACGCAAACCACCACCGTATCCAATCAGAGCTCTGGCCAGCACGACGAGAGCGCGGCCATGACCAACAAATACGGAATGATGGGGATGCTCTCGTTTATCAAGCCATCAGATCAGCAAGTGGCTCACCTGGTCAATGGTTGTGATCTGACCACGTTGGGGCTCAACCTCAACTCACAAGAGTAAGTAAGCCCATACGTTCGCCCGAACCCATGCTCACCCATATCTGCCCTCCCGAACCAGCGCCCTGTATGCAACCTTCCTAACACCGTGGGCTGGCACCTCAGTCATCGACTCCGATTCCCGCATAGAGCCAGCGTACCACCTACCACCATGTTACAACGCCCAAGCACCGCCACCCGCCCAGCTCAAGATCGGCTCGTTCACGGATGAGACGCTGTTTTATATCTTCTACTCCATGCCTAGAGATGTGATGCAGGAAGCGGCGGCCCAAGAGTTGTAAGTACCCAATCCGCTCGACCCAACCCCCTTCCCGGCCCCATGCTAACCGACAGGAATCCAGGTTCAACCGGAATTGGAGATTCCACAAAGAGGCGCGTCTGTGGTTGACGAAGGAGCCCGGCAGCGAGCTGAAGGCGAAGACCGCGGCGTACGAACGCGGGACCTACCTCTTCTTCGATCCGGCCATCTGGAGCACGGTGAAGAAGGAGGATTTCGTGTTGGCCTACGAGTCCCTCGAAGACCGGACGCCCACCATGCTGCCCGGCGGATACAACGCCAGCCTTGGTGCGGTGCCAAGCTCCATGTCTGGGATGCCGGTGCAGAGCAACTTCCCCCCGCAGTTCTCCTTCCCCTCCCAGAATCAACTGAGATACGGGCTGGCCTCTGGGCCTGGTTACGGCAAAGAATACTAAGCGCTTTACTTATTCCATGTAATTTCCCTTTAGGTGGCATCGAAGTCATCGTGATTAGCGATTTATCATTGTTCTCCCCTCCCTCCCCTTCACCACCCTCACCCTCACCCTCACCCTCATCCACCCACACTTTGATCCACGCACCCGTTTGAACAAATTAAACAAGATTCCTTTAGAATCGAGAGTAAATCCATATCTACATCTCATCTAACCTAACAGCCATCATCGGTGATTGGACCCCGATTTATGCGTGGCCATCACCAGCCCTACCCCGTTCACCCTCCCCTCACCCGACACCACCCGTTGCGATTGATCGCGGACAGACCAATGAATGGGATGCAACCAGATAGATCTCACGTGCCACACTTCTCTAAAAAACCTACTCAACATTAATGGTCTGTGTTGGTGGGCCCGAGGCCCAGGCCACGGCCCAGTCAAATGGGCGATAAGCTACCCATAATTAGAAGGGGGAAGTACCCGGGTTAGGGTCGAGGGGTTAGGAATCCTCTGCAATAGAGGCTTAGGGTTAGGGTTAGGGTAGGTCAGCAGGCGATGGGCTTTCCACGGGAACTGAACCGATCCAGGTGCGTCGGACCTGGCTTTACTACGGCCATGGTGGGGGGGGAAGGGGATGAGTGGGCTAGGTGAGCGGGTTGCGGGCCGCAGGAGGAGAGGCTCGGCGTTGGTGGCAGTCCCAACACAATGCGTGAAAGTAGTATCCCACCGCCAAGTAGAGTTGTTGATCGGAGATCTGGCGAGTTTTGGTGAAACGGGATTGATGAAAACCGTTACATGACACCGGTTACCGAATAAGTTTCGGGGATGGCCATTGGTGGAAGTGTACCACCGGCCATTTCATTGCCAAGGATACAGACCGCGCTGGACCAATCGATCAGTTACTAGGTATCATTGAAGATCCATTCAAGGATGGGGCAGGGCGAAGGCGGGGGAGCAGCGACGCCAGTGTAAGCACCATGAAGAGTTTTATGAAGAGAGCCAATTTGTTCAAATAAGCTGGTCACGAGCCACTTTCATTTGGCTAATCAGGGGATTCTGGGATTGATGGCCTGTGCTTATCGGCCATTACTCCCGCCCCAAGCAACCGATTGCCTGCACAAAGGAGCATCCTCCCTCGCTCCCCCCGGCGCGTCAAGTGGGTTATCCCCTCCAGCACTTACCACACATGTCCAGGGGACAAGGGATATTGAATGGGCCCGGAGTGGGTCCCAACTGGGTTGGTTGTGGTATATCGAGGATCTTGGATTGAGCAAATGCGACTCCCAGGTGTGGTGGAATATCCGATCAATCGATCTTCATCCCATTCACTGGTTGGAGGACGGAGATTCCATCCATTTTGCCACTCTGGTACGAGCTCTCCCCAAATGGGTCCAAATGAAATCCCGTTGATAAGCCGCACTTTGGGCCGTTCCAGCGAGTGCTCATGCAAGGATCTAGATGATCCAACTCACCACCACCTTCCCGTTTTCGTGGCACATTAAATCTCGATATGATGTGATTCCGAAGCGGGTGCTTGGGCGCAAACATGCCATTCGAAATAGCATCAAGAACGACGATGGCTTTCGAGGCCATTCGGGTGTGGCGAAAGTTGGTGCCGCTTCCCGAGACTGGTTGGGCTCATTGGGATGTCCAGTGCCTACGGCTGATCGTTTGGGGGAAGTCTGCGTGCGAGGAACCTTCCGAGTAGTGGTGGGCGCACCGTGTTGCCCAGCCGGAGTTGGGCCAGCACAGGAGCAGACCTCACCTCGCTTGCACCCTGCTGCTGACGAATCGTGTGTAGTCATTGGAACGGTGGTAGCTGGTGTAAAGAACCGGAAATTGGCGCCAGGTAATTAGTCCATTAGCGTGGCCAATGTAGCAAGAACTAAATATACAGTGCCATGTTTGATTTGGTACAGATTCAGGTTTGACCAAGCTTAAAATAGATAAACTGGGATAGCGCCAATTGGAGCCGAGGTCTCAATTGGACTTCATTGTGCACTATATTGGACTCATTGAGCGGTATCCACAACTCAGGTTGCACCAAGGGACAAGGCGCTTCCTTGTATCTCCAGATTTATCGAATATGGGAATTCTCAATATTTTGGGTTCCTCATCCGTGTTCACCTTGATTTTGGAAGAATCGATTGATGTGGACTGGGATGTTGATTGCCTTGGCTTCCGGCCGTGGGTATATATACCGCTGCCCGCCCTGCACTCTGGCATCAATCAGGATCTTCCTATCGCATCTTTCCATCTCCTCCCCACCAATTCACCGACCAAGGCCAATCGGATTCCCTAGCCACCCTTGCCTCATGTCCTCTGCACTCTCTAAACTATTGCTGCTGGGCCTAGCCGTCACATCAACCCTCGCCGACGTCACGTTCAACGTGGTTGGCTTCCCCGAGGGGGACGGCACTTCGTTAGCAGTCTCCGTCAACAACCAGTTGACCAAACTGTCCACCACCCCCGAAACATATCCCCTCTGGAGCGGAACCGTGGCCGGAGCTAAGGCCCCCCTCAAATACCACTACGCCATCGTCGACGGTAGCTCGGCCGTGGTCGACGCTGAGAAATTCGAACGTGATCACGCCGAGGGGGACAAATCGAAGAATGACTTCTTTTCACGCCCCTTGACAGTCACCAAGCTGCCAGAGGTCCCTCCTTCCTACGACCCCTGGCCTTTCACCAGACCCGCCATGTTCGACGAAGGGAAGATCGGAACCTTCCACTTGACCGCCGACCCGGAGCAGGTGAAAGGGATTCACGGAGGTGGCATTGACAATGATGCCCCCGATATCAAGGTCGACATGACCTACGTCCATCCCGACTTCTCCATCGCCCTCAAGAATGTCAGCTGGGGTATCAGCGGACAATCCACCAGAGCCTTCGCCAAGCAGTCCTACAAGCTGAAGTTCAAGGACTCCGGGAAATTCCTGACCACCGGGTCCATCAAGCTCAGGGCTGAGGAGTCCGATCCCACCATGATGCGCGAGAAGGTCTACCTCGATCTCCTGAACTCCTTGGGCGTCCCCGCCATCCAGGCCAACTGGGCTCGGCTCTTTGTCAACAAGCAGCCCGTGGGTCTTTTCCTGATGACCGACGACATCAAGACCCCCTACATCAAGCGCGCCTACCATGCCGGAAACGACAAGGCCAAGACAGGGCCCGAATTCAAGTGTAACGCACTCGAGGTCACCAACGAAGCCAGCCTAGCCTACAAGGGCGAGGACATCGCTTCGTACGACTTCAAAGGTATCTATGAGATCGAGGAGGCCCCTGACGGTGAGGATGTCAACAAGAAGGATTTGATTGCCTTCACAAAGGCGATCAACGACTTCAACCCCGAAAAGGCCGACAGCGCCGCGTTGACCAAGTTCGCCGAGGTTTGGGATCACCAGACCTTCCTTCGTGCCATGGCTTTGGAGTTCCTCGCGGGATCCTGGGACACTTTCTGGGTGGCAGCAAGTAACTACTACCTCTACAAGCCACCTGGCAAGCCCTGGAACTACATCCCCACCGATTTCGATTATACCTTCGGCAACGATTACCCCACCTCCCAGCTCGGTACGTATCAGGAATTCAGCGGAGGAAAGAGCAGACCTCCTCTCGACAAGCTTCTCGCGGTGCCAAGCGTGAGAAAGGACTTCGAGGAAATGCTCAAGACCATCACCAACCGCGTGTTCAACTCGGAGATCCTTGACGCCCGCATCGACGCATACCTGGCCATGATCAAGGACGAGTTGAGCTGGGACCGGCAGCTTACTCGCCTCGCCCCTGGTAAGAGCCGCAACTGGACCGTGGACAGTGCGGTCCAAAACGTTGCTGGCGCCGTCCCGACCATGCCATTCGGGCTCAAGCCATGGATTGCCGAGAGAGTCAAATTACTTCAGACCCAGCTGAACTATCAACAGAAGCTCGAGAAGTACACTTCCAAGGTGAACGGCAACTCCACCACCGTAGGCGCAGAGGGCTCCGACAATAACAAGAAGCCCGACGCCTCATCCTCCGCCGCCAAGGTGGCCAGCTCCGTACTGTTGCTGGCCCTTTCCCTCGCTGCTGCTTCCTTGTAGTCTAGTGTAATTTCCTTTCCACCCTTGCTCGCACCAATAATCCACTGATTTTGTAATACCCAATGGAACTAATCTATCATCCAAATAAACACTTGAACGATCTATATCGCTGCGGCATTGGGTCTGCACGTCCCACGATTCCAGCCTCGCCATCCAGAGTTCCTGGCGGGGCGAATGGCATCGGAAGGTGGCCCCAGGTCTTATAAAAGAAATGTAGCACACCATTGATTTTCCCATTCATCGAGTTTGCTGAGAATTGGGCCGCCCATCTTTACATCCCTAGAATGGATGACCACGGTGTGTCCAGCGTAGCACACGACACACTTCTTCGAGCACAACTGATCAAGCGCAAGTTCCGGTTTACCATGTAGAATGGCACCACTCAGATTGCTCAGCACGAAACCGCTGGTTCATTCGTAGGGTGCACGGGTGCATTTTGCGCTCGGCAGAGACATACGTTGTCGCGCATGGCACACTGTTGATTTGGCCTCGAGACGAGCGTGATGATTTCGAGCCGAGAATGGGCCTTCAACGCTCATGCTGAGAATGCAACAATCCCAGAAATCCCATAATTGGCAGGTGTTCCACAGAGCTTATGTAGCATCCATTGGCTATTAATCTGAGCTTCGTTCCCTCGCCAGGAGATGGCTAAATAGGGCTTGCATTGGGTCATTGCGTAATGGCTATTGCCGCTTATATCGGATGCACAGCGAGATGATCGAGAGATCTGGCCGGTGGTTTAGGAGCATGCGAACTATTGTTTTGCTCAGCTTCATGGAGCCAGAACGCTCGATGGCGTGTGCGGGCTTTGCCTGAGGTGGTGGCCAATGCTGGAGCAGGGTTGGCTTTGCATTGTCAACTTGTCCCCGCCCGAGCAAATCCATCAGTAAGTATTGGTATTTCCTGGATAACGGACTCTGATCGAGCGGTTAGGCCTGGGTATCCTACATCACAGCCACCACCCCAGTGGTTGGGAGAGATTGGCCAGTTGCCGTCGTCACGAAGACCTATCTGTATGGAGATCCTCAACATAGCGATGCTCACCGTATTGCAATACTTGGTGGTACGTCTGATGCCAGCAACAATGGCAGTAATTTTGCAGATCACGGCTCAATCAATTATTATGCTACAAAGGTACCACTCAGGGTCCGGATTAGTCCATGCAGGTGTTCTGAAGATAGCATTTCTAGCTGGTACAAACCTCCAACTCTTACGCATTCGGCTGAGCACAGTCTAGCATTGTTCCCTGGATGCGACTTCTTTCACGAAGGCAAGCATTCCGGCTTTCGATGGTGGGCTACTCTCTGCGTAAACCACTGGTGCTTATGTGTCTGCTCTGGGCATTTTCTTGCGGCGTTTCAGGCTGCGCCAAATCCATTCCTCCTGGATGCCGCCTTAATACAGCTGGCTGATCTATAGCGAGAGTTGGATTAGGGGGGATTCCAAATACAACGCTGTTGATAAGTAGCACGAGGATGTCGTATACAGTGCTACTTAATATCGTCTACAACCTCAACCGTCCCGCTAAGGGAAGGAACCTGAATCGGTTGCACTGACACGAAGAAATTCTCTGCTCCAGCAGCAGTTCGTAGCGTATGCTGACACGATACAGCTCCACCGGAAACCACATAAATACCAACGCACCTGGCCCAGATGCTTCATTCATAATCCACTTAGCTAGCCTCTTCTTGGGCCAACCGCTGCTTTATTTGATATAAGGTCATGGTTTTAGGACGCAATCTATTGGGCTTCATCGCGGCCACTCTCTCGCTTACTCTCCATGTTCAGGGTCAACAGGAGTTCGATTATGTAGTGGTGGGGAGTGGGGCAGGTGGAGGCGTAGTTGCTACTGAGCTGGCGAAAGCCGGATTCAGCACATTGCTAATCGAGGCCGGTCCAGATCACTCCAGCGGGGTCACCACTACTCCCGTTCTGCACATCAGAGCGTCAGAAGATCCGGCCATCTCGTTTGAATACTTCGTCAAGCACTATCCCGAAAGCACCGGTCTCCGCCAAAACGTCTTCTATCCTCGTGTTGGTGCCTTGGGAGGATGTCCCAACCACCACGCGATGATTGCCCTGTATCCCAACACCCGGGATTTCGATTTGATGGTTAAGACCACTAACGACAACAGCTGGAAGGAAGGGAACATGCGCAAGTACTTCAAACGCATGGAGCGCAACTATTACCGCTCGGAGGTCTTCAACCCCGATCACGGTTTTGATGGCTGGTTCCCCACTAGCTACATCAATTTCCTCCGTCAGCTCACCTTGGATCCTCAGTTCCTTGACGTGCTAACGGCCATCATTGGCAACCCGTTCCGCGATGTGAACGGAAAAACCCTACTGGGCAAGCTCGAGTCCGACAGAGAGGGGACCATCTTCGTGCCCCAAAACGTGGATGGTAACACCTACCGCCGCGGCGACTACTCCGGCTACATCAAGAATGTGGCCAGCCAAGGAAAACTAACCATTTGGACCGATACGCTGGCCACGAAGATTATTCTCGATGAACAGAACGTCGCCAAGGGGGTTGAGTTCCAGAAGGGACAGTATCTCTACAAGGCTAGTCCCTTGTCCAGCAACGGGAACCGCAAGAATGCTACCTCAGGCCAAGTCCTTGCCAGGAAGGAGGTCATCATCTCCGCGGGCACATTCAACACCCCTCAGTTGCTCATGCTCAGTGGCATTGGCGACAAGGAGCACCTCACGGAGATGAACATCGAGACCAAAATCCACCTTCCCGGAGTTGGCCGCAACATGCAGGACAGATATGAGACGCCGTTCATTGTCAAGTGGGACCGCAAGTTCAGCCTTCTCAAGAACTGCAAGTTCTGGGCGAATTCCAGCGATCCGTGCTACGAGGAGTATCGCAAGTACCATACAGGCCCTTACATCTCGAACGGCGTCGTGTCTGCCTTCATGGACAAGTCCCAATCAGGCTTGACCGAGCCTGACCTGTTCACGCTTAACTTCCCCGTCCAATTCCAGGGCTACTTCAAGGGATATTCCCAAGTCGCGGCCGATCATCCGGATGCCCTCTCCCAGATTATCCTCAAGGCGCACACCAAGAACAAGGCGGGTGTTGTTCGTCTGAGCTCTGCCGACCCCTTCGATACCCCATACATCAACTTCCACTACTTCGAGCAGGGTGGCGAGGATGACCTGAACGCTATTGTAAGCCAGATTCGCCAACAACGCAAGCGTACCAGCGGCTCGATCTGGTCCAAATTCACCGAGTACCTCCCCGGGAAAAACGTAACCACCGATGAGCAACTGAAGCAGTACATCCGCGAAATCTCCTGGGGACATCATGCCTGCTGCACAGCCAAAGTTGGAGAGGACGGAGACGCGATGGCGGTGCTTGACTCCAAATTTCGGGTTCGTGGCGCCAAAAACCTGCGCGTGGTGGATGCCTCTGTATTCCCCGAAATCCCTGGCTACTTCCCAGTGCTGTACATTCACATGTTGGCGCAGAAGGTTGCCGAGGAGATCATAGCAAGTGCCTAAGATGCTCCGTGCACCACGTCGTTCGCAAGCATGGCACTGAAGTTTCATGGCGCGCCCAATTCAGAAGTAGTTAATACTTATGTATACCCATGTAATAAATACAACCTTAATTCAAGGCCGGCACGACAATCGGGATCTTTTCACTTTGCATCAAGCCTCCAACCTCGTCGTTGCCATTCGTTGAGCCGAAGAGAAGGTAGACGAGTCTTGGGTTGGCAGCCTTGTCTTGGCGTAGGTCAGGGCTAGGGTTCCGCCGCCAATGAGGCCGGCCAATTTTTTATTTAATGCTGCGTGTTGCTGTTGCAATGGACACCTGCCCTATGTGCATTTGGAAGGGGAGGGGGCATGAGTGTACCGTATCTGTGCCAGAACGGATCGCGAGTTAGTTGTGAACATGGATAATCATTGAACTGCCTTCTCGAGTGCGTTCGTCACCACCTCGAAGTCACGTTCAAAGTCGGTTCGCCAGTTGCTGATTGCAGCTCGAATGGCTTCCTGTCCGTTCCATTCCGTTGCTGTGACATAGATATCACCCGTGGCTTTCAAAGCACGGATGAGCTCTTGATGTCGAGCGCGGCCGACCCATCTCTCCCCAGCTCCCCGGAAAAGAACAATGTTCAAATGGCATGGAGTGATGAGTTCGTAGAGCGGATGCTGCTGAAGCCAGTCGGCAAGCTTCTTGGCAAACAAGCAATTACTTTCGATCATCTTGGTGTAGCCTTCAGCACCGTAAGTCTTCAGCGACATATACAGCGGCAGCGCTCGGAATCGCCTAGAGCTTTCAATGTTGGTGCTCATGGGATTGGGAATGCTATCGGCAGTGGCGTTGGTCTCAAGGTAAGCCGCCTTGATTCCTCCGAACACCTGCAGAGAAACATCCAAATGCCGGGTGTAGTACAGCCCGCAGTCGTAAGGCACATTAAGCCACTACATAAGGTTGATTAAGCATGTTTCTCGCGCATTCACTACTCCCGAGCGATTCGAGAAATTTTCGCTCTTACCTTGTGTCCATCAGATGTTATGCTGTCAGCAAGCTCAAGGTGCGGTGACAGGTGGGCATACGCCTTTGAGGCACGCGCATACATTCCAAAGGCAGCATCGATATGTAACCATGCCTGATACTTATCACAGAGCTCTCTGACTCTGGGGATGTCCGAAACAAACGCACCGGTGTTGACCTCGCCAAAGCTAGCCACAACTATCGCCCCCGTAGTGTCAGTCTCTTTGTATTCCTTGAGGAGGGCCTCTAGCTTTTCCAGATCCCACGCCAGGATACTCCCTTCTTGCGACACCTCGATGTAATTTTTTCTTCCCAAGCCAACAACACTCATGGCCTTGAGAATGCTGGCATGCACCTTGACGCCGAGCACCTTCACCACCTTGCCACACATGCCATCTTCCGCAGAATCTATGTTCCATCGAGTCGCACAAACCCACTGCCTTCCTTGTGCGAGTGCCAGGACATTACTTGCTGAAGCACCGGTGGTCAAGGTTTTTCCTACAAAACGATCGCGGGGGAGATCACATAAATCCAGGACCATATCCAATGCATGCTGCTCCAATACTGTCGCAATAGATTCTTCCGGTAGGTGAACTATAAGGTTGGAGTCGTAGAGAGGGGTCAGCCAGTCGCCAAGTAATGCCGCTGGTGTCACTCCCCCTGTAACAAGGCCAAACCACCTAGATTGAGTGAGGCAGAATTAGCGAGTAGAAACGAGACACGATTTCGATTTAACTTGTGTACTTTGGCCCTGCTGCATTGGTCAGACTTGGGAGGATGCTCTCAAACACCTCATCCATCGTAGCGGTTAAAGACTGACCCTCGATGGGCAATTTTTGCTGCAGTAAAGTGGCATCCCGCGCCTGTGTCAACAACTCATCCATCTCCGGCAGAGTTGGAAGCTGATGCAGATTCTCGTGCCGGAATAGCGCAAGCTCGATGATTCGTAGCAAGTGTTTTCTTAATTCCGGGGACCCAACATCCATTTCTGCTTTATGTGGCTAAGCGTTGCAACATGGATGCGTTTATGTACTGCTGGCCAGTCCACCAATATGACTCACATGCAGATCTCGGTCATAGTGAGCAAAAGCGAGGGCGGAGAGCACATACTTGTACCACAATTGGATAGATTCCCGTGATTCACATGACCATGAATATAAATACTCTTGATGCAATAGTGCCTGTGGAATTGGTGAGCCAGTTCTCAATGTCGAGCAAATGGCGATCTAACAAGGACAGTGCCAAAATGAGCGGTTGCAGTTGATTATTAATCCTAGCAAACAAACCATCAAATCGGAACATTGCTCAATGCATAATGCGGGTGAGCTCTATTGTGGATTTCTTCAAGCTTTCCATAGGTATGCTTCCAGCCCTGACAAGCCATTATGAAGTTCCTGGACCCACCGCGCTAGATTGGCCGGGTGGTGTATCCGCCATACAAGGTGGAGCATTTTGCTATCTATATAGTTAGGTCCGCGCGCTTACACACTTTTCAATATGAATGAACTCCCATGTGATGCAACTCTTTGACCTATCCAAAAACAACATCAATACCTGGGATAATGTGCAAAATATGAATCGCGTGGGAAATAGTTTGCATAGTGTTGTAAAATTTGTAATTCCACCTAAAAATTCATCTAGCTTAGCCACTTAGATCATTACCTACAAATATTAGAGAATACTGACAAAACTCCTTGTTGAGATTTACTTGGAATATTTTCACCAAAATATCAGGCACCTAGAACATGAAAATTCCTAAATTTGTTCAAACAGCCCCAAACTTTAGACATATGCTTTTGGGACCTTTCTAAGCCTATTATACATGTTTATTATGCCAAAGCCATGTAAAAGTATAAATACCACTTTATATTCAATAAGTTATTAGGTGAAAACCACATAATCTACTTGTCCTCCCAATTACTTCCAATATCTCTAAGACTCCTACAACAGGCTGCAAGCCCCAAGCTGTCACTTTCTGTAATGTCTACTACTGCTATTACTGGAATTTTTCCCTCTGCTGAAAAGTTGGATGGGTCTAACTATCACATTGTTATGAATAGACACAAGGCAGGAGAGTAGGGCTAGGCAAGGCAGGACCAGGAAAGGACTTAGGTATGGATCAACAAGGCAAGGTGGATTTCCAATGCAAGGCTGTTTATTCAAGACCTGTGTTTCTCAGACTGAGGAATACATAAGGGGGGATAGGACTATATATACTTTTTGGCAATATGGATGCTGAGAGATATTGGCTAATACTGATGGGGTTCTGGGGTGAGGCACAGTAAGTGTGCTAAGATAGAATATACTAAAGAACAGACTGGAATATCACATGGATATATGTCAGGGGTCAGCTGATCATGTGACTAGGTCATGTGACATGTAATTGCCATATATGGCATGGGACTACATAAACCCTAATGGGAAGCTTCCATAGAATGCTCCATTGTGTAACATTGATTTGGAGCTTTCAAGAAGTTGCTACAAAGTAGTGGAACTTTCTATACAGAACTGGAATTTCTTCACTGACATGATTTGGCTAGATAATTGGAGACCTGGGATGTCATGTGATCATGACACTATTCTCCTCCTCTGAGGGGCTCTCCTCAAGCTTTTGGCTTTGGCTTGTTGAGGTACCCTATGAAAAATTATTGAGATGATCCCATCAAAAGGCCGTCACAAAGTTAATGTCCCATGACTGAGAGGTACTGATCTTGTCAGGACTCTGTCCAGAGACTGTTGAAAAATAATTACACCCCAGATTTCACAAAAAACTTTGTCAAAATTTTTCATCACAACAATGTATAAGTGGCTTTTGATTGGTTCCCTGCCAATTTGCTCACTTTCTGATCCCAGACACCCTATTGCCTCCTACATTTGTGTGAATTGATTGGCTATTGCCTCTTTTTTACACTCCTTACTTCCTGACTCAACTGTTTCTCTTACTTTTCATGCGTACAAATTGATTTATTTCCGTTGAAACTTCAGTTGTACCTCAATTGCCAATTGTATTGACCTATACAAGTCTCTATACCCTACACTAACATTAAGCCCAATCCCACACTTAACAAGTAACTCCATTGAAATCCACCACTCAATAAGTATTTTTGCTGTAATGCTCTGGTTCCATGACTTTGGTGGGATCCCAACAGCTTTATGCCACTGTTCATTCACTGGTTCCCACATCCTGGTCTTCAGCTGGCACTGCAAGGTCTAGTTCCTCATCTGCCAGTCTTTGCAATAAATCCTTGCAATATTCCAGTGCATTTTCTTGAGCACTGCTCTTGAAGAAGTGCTGCAACCTCTTGGTGTGCCTATTAATGATCCAAAACTCCACTGAAGGCATTGTGATAGTTGTTTGAGCTCTTGATGTTGTAGCCTTGTCTGTCAGTGGGATCTTCACTCTGTCAACAATGGAGGCTGTGGTAGACAAATTGCCTTTTTCAGCAAACTCATCTACCTTGCTGGAGTGTAGCTCAACTGGCTGCGCTTCCAACTCTTGTGAAAACAGCTGTTTTCTTGGTAATTCTTCTTGGCTATGATGGGATTCAGTCTGTTCCTGGCCTGCGGTGTTAATTGGCAAGAACTGCAGTTTTTTTTGCATGCCTCCCTGTCTCAGGCTTGAGTAGACATTTTCCCTTTACCTTTTCCTTTATCACTGCCAGGTCTTTCACTACTACTTTGTCTGAGTGCTTCTTGTAAAGAACTACATTTTCTCCTGGATAAATTCTGCTCTGAGGCATCTGTTTTGGCCTGCTTGTCCCTTGCTGGCACTCTTCTGGCAACCTGACGTTTCTTTTCAGCTTGTTTTGAGCTCTCAACTGTAGTTGTGATGGGCTCCTATAAAAGCAGCTGGTTTTTATCACTGCCAGGTCCTTCACTGCTACTTTGACTGGGTGCTTCTTGAGTGGTACTACACTTTTTCCTTGATAAAGGTTGTGCTGGAGCATCCATGTCTGCCTGCTTGTCCTTAATTGGCACTCTTCCAGCTGCCTGATATCTCTTGGATGCTTATCTGGAGCTTTTGGCTTGTAACAGGCTCTTGAGGAAGCTGCTGGTTTTTAGCCATGGCACCCTTGTTCTTCTGCCTTTGACAGTTTCTGCTATTCTTAAGATACTTTCTTAGCATACCAATGCTGGCCCAAAATCTGTTTGCCTGTTTGAATCCAGGATAATGCTCATGGAGCAAGTCAAGTGCATTCTGCTTGGCCTTGAGTTCCTGATGGTCCAATGGTATGCCAGCCTTAAGGTGATGACATGCTAGACTTCTGACAGCCTGTTGTATATTAGCCCACTCTTCATTATTGCACTCAACAGCTTCACAGATCTTTAATGTCTTTGATTTTTGGGCTTTAGTATAAAGACCACATTGTCTCCCTCCCATGCCATGATAGGTTTTTCTGCGGGCTTTATCTTTGGGCACTGTTGTTGTGCTTCAAAGACTGTATGGTGTTCCTCTGCTGTTACATTGGGATATGGCTCAATTCTTGGCTGTGACATTGAGCTACTTGAGTTCCTTTGTTGCAGCAAAGATACTGCTTTCTCTATGGGGGATATTGATTGCTCTACATGTATTATCTGCTCATCCTGTTTCTGGACTACTTCCTGATTTCTCTGGGCCATTGCATCTATCCTATCAGCCACTGCACCTAATTGCTTCATTAATGCTTTGGTATGAGCTGACAACATACTTGCTAATATGGGTGGTGGTGATGTTATCATGGCCACTTGCTGATCTTCAACAGAGGGTACTGCATTTGCTACATTCTCATCTGCCTGAGCACAATGGTCAGCTTGAGGCTCCGCAGAGGTTCTCAATTGCCTACTTGACTGAGAGCCTGAGGAGTCTGCATTATTACCTTCAATGGGCACACTGTCCACAGGGCCTTTTATAGATGTAGCCCTACTTGTTGCACTGAATGTCAAAGCAAGCTGTTGTCCAACCGTTCTTCTGTTGCCGTCAGCAGTGGGGTTTGGTTGAGAACCAGACAACTTTGCTTTATTTTTTGGCGGCATATATATGGAAGTGAGTCAAACCAAAGGGGAAATAGTGTTACATATATGTGTGTATGTGGTGCCACAACTTTATTTATAATACCTACTATGGCGGGTCATCATTGAATCTTACATTCATATAGGTGGGATGTCTCAGATACAAGACTGTCTTAAGTTCACATGAGTATTGACCAAAAAGTGATATAATACCGTTACATTGTTGAAGGTCAAACTGTTTGCCCCATGGACAAGACTACTTTGACTCAACGCCATAAGAGAAGAGAAAAAAGACCACATGACTATTGTGGCAAGCCTCTCAGCCATGAAGCACGCAGACAGCATAGGAAGTATTATAAGGATCATGGCCAGTGTTTTGCCAACCAAGTCATATTTGACCATTCATTGGTCACTACTGTACCAACATTATCTTGCCAGCCAGTTGGTACTTCTATATTGGCACCTGGCCATCTTTGTCACCCTGCACAAACTGAGTCAGGTGAGTTTGTGATGCCTTTAGGCTCACCTCAGCCTTCTGAATATGGCACGCAGAGTGATAGCTCTGACAAAGAAGGCTCACTAATAGATTTTGAGCCTATCTCCCCTAACAACAGTACCACATATGAGCCCAGTCAAATTCCTATATGCAATGAGACAATACCCTTTGAGACAAATGCCAAGGATACTTTGTGGAGCCAAGTAAGCCCAGTAATCCATCTACT
>MCFE01000338.1:0-92227 GCA_002104905.1 Basidiobolus meristosporus CBS 931.73 | reverse complement strand
GTATTGGCATCAACTTGGTCTTATATGAAATAGACTTGTTCTGTTGGATAGTACTACATTGAGCCATGAGTGCCAAATGCTGCCATAGTGTGCCAGAGAGGCCATGTGAGCCTGTACTTGGCCACAGAGTGTAAAACATAGCTCTGCATCTTCATGCAAAGCAGCCCCTGTGTTTCCCCTATGATGCAGGAGAAAATCTGTATGAAGGCACATCATAGACACTTGGGCCATACTAAAACCATTTGGCAAGAGCTCTAACAGATCCAACATCAACTTTTCCAGTCCAGACCATGCTTCTGAGCTGGAAGATGAGTTTTGTCTGGGTTGTACTAAAGATGAGTTTAGACTTGGTAAAGGGACCATCATGATGGATATAGATACTAATACAGTAGTATATTGGCATTAGCCTGGTCTTATATAGAATGTATATGGAAACTAATGTGATTGTTAAATTTCCATATATTATGCATGATGCATCCAAAAATGCATGGACAGAGTATAGATCACATTGGTTGCTGATTTTCTATTTGATTATAGACTTACAAGTTAATCATCAATAAAATCACCAAGTTATTGCTGGAGGATGGATTTTGCAATATAATGATGGTATACAATGCAACTGATGGATATTTAAATACAGTGAATGTAAAATCCGATAAATTAAGCTGGTTGCACCAAATCAATTGTTATCACCTCTATTCAAGCACATGCTAACTCTGATACAACTTACTCATCTGAATGGTCTTTTCTCATCATTCCCATCACTATCACTGGTTATCCTAGTGGCACATCAGAGAAGATCTGCACCAAGTACTGTGGACCATATGACCCAATCCACTTGATGAGATCCCTTGTTAAGCTTCTCTGCTATCAAGAGAACCATTGCCCCTCAAGGTTTCATCCCACCATATAGGATAACAGAAGTCCTAGAAGCTGTTGTTCCTAGTAGACAGTAATAGAGAACCACCTCACAGAGGGTATGAACAACTTATAGCAAGCTTGGAATACTGGATTCAGAAGCTCCAATAGACTTCCATCTCCCAGAATATTCTACAACAGGTTCCATATCAAGAGTATTTTGGATAGTTTCCCAGTCATAATTCACAGACCTTCTAGAGGGCTGAAGCATTTTTATTCTGGCAAATACATGGCACACTGTGTGAAGTTTCAAGCACTGTCTGACATTGAGGGGAGCATCATCTGGTTTACTTGGCCGATTGCTGGAAGTATGTTTGACAAATCACACTGTGTAAAGAACCATTCAGAATTCAGTAGAGGGGAGAAATGAGCTAAGTTCTACCTCTTGAGTGCTTAAATGGATCAGTTTGTAGTCAAATCATTAGGTGTATGCTGAGCCTATCAATATATTAGCTTTATCTATTGAATTAGTAGCTTTAGTCAGCAAATGGATCAGCAGATTCATATCAGACAGAAATAGATATATAAGGTAGGATCTTATTGGGTGAAGATGATGCAATCAAATGAGTCTTCAGCCACAACCTACATTAGAAGATGCAATTAGTCAGCAAGTGATCAGGCAAAATGTATACAATGAGCTCTGGAACCTCAATAAGAATCAGTTCAATTTTTAGCAAGTACAAAACTAGCTAAACTCCCTATTCCTCTACAACTCTTATAACAAGACTTGCAACAATGGTAGCAGCAATAAACAGAAACCTCCCTCCTCAAGAAAGAAGAAGCTTCCCTCAAGATGTCCAAAAATCAAGAATGGAAGAATGCTGTGCAGCAAATCTTGGCCCAGCAACAAAAAGGAATGACTACAATGGCCCAAAGCCAGCAGAACCCTGTAAAGAGCAACTTTGGTGTGAAGGTCAACCAGCACCATGGTAGAGTCAATGAAAACCTGGGTACTTGGCCCTTCCAGAATGAAGAAGCTTTCAGGGCTAAGGGAATTGCTCCAGAAAGCAAGTTACATTATGCAGCCCCTACCTGGCAGATGCAACTTTAAAGTGGTACTACAAGATCAGGTCAGCCACCATGATGGGATGCTCTACAATCTCCACCTGAGATGAGTTTGTGTTGAAAATTCAGGATACTTTTGAACCTCCACACCAGCTGATACTACTAAGAAGAGAGTTGAAGTCACTCAGACAGAGAGGAACGGTTCAAGAGTACATCTATGAATATAGATGTCTACTTGAACAAGTTGAAAGAATGGACCCCCTGAATTAAGCAGAATACTTTATCAATGGGTTGAATGAAAGAACTTGCAAGGAAGTAAACTATCAAAGACCCCAGACTGTTGAAGAGGTCATCAAGACTGCTATTGACTATGACTCATCTATGTTGGAGTTGGGAAGCCCACAATGATTAATCAGAGAGGCTACAATCATTATGAAAGAAGACAATCAGAAGCAGTGCCAATGACAATAGATGCTATGCAGAAGAATTCTACCTTAGAAGAATATAAGAAGAAAGGACTTTGCTTTAATTGCTACCAGCAGGGACCTATTGCAAAGTACTGCCCTCCAAGAAGAAATGGACACCAGCCCTCAGGAACCTTCAACCATATTGAAGCCCATGAGCATAGTTATATGGAGGATGAACATGAGGAAGACTCAGAACTCACCTTCCATATGACCAAAAAATACCAATCCCAGATGACCTCAAACTCAGGAAAGCTATTATACTTGAATGGAGTAATCAATGGAGTACCTGCCAAGCTCATGGTTTACTCAGGAGCATTGTATGAGAAGAAGAACTACAGGCCTGTTTATTTGGGAACTACAAGTTTGACCTTGTACTTGGAAAAACCTGGCTATTTTGTTATGATCCATCAATCAACTGGAGAACCCATGCTGCTCAGATGCAGAAGGACAATAAGACCTGTGAGCTATTACCTGCCAGACTAGATATCAGCCTGGTCAATTCTAGTGTGCGTGGAACAAGTGAACTCAACAAGACACAGTTCTGTAGAGCACTTAGAAAAGGCACCTAGATGTCCCTTGTGGCAATATTACAGGAGGATTCCTCTACCCCAGTACCTCACAAGGTCCAGACTCTTTGAAGGAATATTCAGACATATTTCCAGATGAGCTTGTGGTTGTAAGAGTCCTGGAGAAATTGGAGGTGATTTGGGAGGACTAGTAGATTATGTGGTTTTAACTTTATGATTTATTGAATGTAAAAGTAATATTTATACTTTTACATAGTCTTGGCATAACAAGCAAATAGAATAGGTTAAGGAAGGTCCCAAGAACATGTGTGAATAGCTTGGGGCTGTTTGGACAACTATGAGAATTTTCATGTTCTGGGTACCTGATATTTTGATGAAAATGTTCTAAGTTAATCCCAACAAGAAATTTGGTCAGTATTCCTTAAGATTTGAAGGTAATGATCTAAGTGACTAAGTTAGGTGAATATTTAGGTGCAATTGCAAATTTTTACAACGCTCCTACTCAGCTAAATGTTCATACTGACTAGTCCTAACTTGACCTAAGATATTCAAACTTGTCTCTAGCTAATGGTTTAGTGAAAATGTCTGCAATCATTTCATCTGAAAGACAGTAAGCTAAGCTAACTAAGTCATTCTCTATAGATTCACATGTGAAATGATGCCTAATATCTATGTGCTTAGTTCAAGCATGAAAAGTTGGATTTCTACCTAATTGAATACATCCTTAATCATCTTGAAATAACATAATTGGCAATTTTTGACATAGGCCTAAATCTGCAAAAAGCTTTCTTAACCACATTGCTTCTTTTGTAGCTTCACAGGCTGCCATATACTCTACCTCTGTGGTAGAAAGTGCTGTAGTTGGTTGCTTTCTTGAATTCCATGAAATTGCTCTTTGACAGTAAAGAAAGGTGTATCCTGTGGTGGATCTTGTGTCTTCTAAATTTTATCCCAAATCAGCATCAGAGTAGCCCACAAGATCCTGTTCTGAACCCTTATAAGTGCATCTTAAACAGGTATCAGCAGTTCCTTTTAGGTAGCTAAAAATCTACTTAACTACTGCAATATGATCAGATCCATAGTTCTGATTATACTAGCTGACAACTCCCACTGAATATGAGATATCTGGATGTGTTCCAAGCATAATATATATCCAACTACTGATCATGGATTGATAGGGAAGGTCAGGGCTTTCAGATGGCACCAAGCTCTCTTGATTTGATTGAGTATAGACCAAGTTAAGGTGTGTCTCCATTGGGGTAGCTGTCAGTTTACAGTCTTCCATTTTGTGTTTCTTTAGTATATCTTGAATATACTTGGACTGGCTTAGTGTAATAGTGTGGGTACCTCTGTCTATGGAGAATATAACTGAGTTCTCCTAGATTCAACATCCTAAACTCCTTAGATTGGCTGGATTTAGTCTCTTACAATGTTTCTAGGTTATTGGCAGCTATAATAAGATCATCCACATATAGAGCTAATAGAGCTGGATTTGCTCTATCTGGCTTATAGTATACACCATATTCAGCACTACTCCTTTTGAAACTCAAAGATTCCAAATAAGAATCTATCTTGCAATTCCAGGCTCTTGGTGAATGTTTGAGACTATATAGTGACTTTTGAAGCTTGCAGACCAAATGGGGGTTATTTTGGTCAACAAACTCATCAGGCTGGTCCATATACATGTCCTCTTCATGTTCTCCATTCAAAAATGCAGTTTTTGCATCCATTTGATGAATAAAAAACTTATATTTGGCTGCAATAGCCAATATTAATCTGATGGAATTAAACTTGGCTACTGGTGCAAAGGTCTCAGTATAATCAAGTCTTTTTGTTTGAGAGTATCCTTTGGCTACAAGTCTTGCTTTGTATCTTTCAATTGTACCATCAACCTTGTATTTTGTCTTAAAGACCCAACTGCATCCAAATGATTTTTGGTTGATTGGTAATTTGATTAAGTCCCAGGTTTGATTTTCCATCATGGCCTGATACTCCTCAGTCATTGCAGATCTCCATAACTTTGTCTGACAGCTATTATGGGCCTCTTTTACAGTCTGGGGTTCATCAATATGGACTGAATAGGCATAGGCTAAGTTTGTACCCTCATTGATATAGTAATTTAGGCTATTTCTGGTCTTATTGGATCTCCAGGCATTTGATACTGGAATGATAACATCTGGCATATTCCTAGGTACTGCTTCAGGCTGAACCACACTTATAGAGTCCTCTGGAGTGATAATATTTTCACTGTTTTGCACTGATTCAGTTCATACAATTGGTGGTCTTGAGATCTGATTTTCATAATCATCTGATGTTAATTTTTGTAAGAATTTGAATTTTCATCAAACAATACATCCCTGGACTTGTTTAGCTTCTTTGCTTTGGTATTGTACAGTCTGTATGCTTTACTCTTGTTGCAGTAACTAAAAATATGCATTTAACACATTTTGGCTCAAGTTTTTACTGATTTCTGGGCAGTTTCTTGGCATATGCTGTACACCCAAGTATTCTTAGATGTGCTGCACTTGGTCTGTACCTATACCATGCCAAAAATGGAGTAGACTCACAAAGTACTCTGTTATAACTCCTGTATCTAAGATATACATCAGTGGCAACTGATTCTGCCCAAAAATCATAGGGTAATTTTGATCTTGGATCATAGATCTTGCCATATCAATTATTGATCTGTTAGCACATTCTGCTACTCCATTTTTCTGTAGGGAGTATGGTACAGTAGTCTCTTGCTTTATCCCATGAATTTTGCAGAAGTGGAAGAAGAGTTTTGAGGTATATTCTCCACCATTGTCAGAGTGTATTTTCTTGATTTTTGCACCAGTTTCTCTCTGAGCCATGGCTTTGAGCTCCCTGAACTTAGACAGAGCTTCTGCTTTTCTCTCCATGAAGTAGACCCATGTGCACCTTAAATAATCATCAATAAAAGTGATTAAATACTTTGTCCTACCTAAGGATAAATTTTGCATAGCTCCACGCAGATCTGAGTGAATTAGATCTAATTTTTTCTTAGTTTTTATCAACCCAGAGCTCTTGAACAGTAGTCTGGCTAGTTTACCATATATGCAGGCTTCACAGTGCTCCAAATTAGCTGAGGGGTAAATTTTTACACCAGAAATTAGCTGAACTTTGATCATTATGCGCATAAAATCAAAATTGATGTGTCCAAATCTCCTGTGCCAAAGCATAGGTGTTTCTTCATTTAAGCTACTTATATTGGCTTCCAGATATAATGGAATATAAGTCATCTTGTATAGATTCTGATCTCTGATACCTAAAGCAATATGGGGACCATTTTGATCTGTGATCCTGCATCTGGAATTGTCAAAACTGAAACTGAGTCCTTCTGCTGTGACCTTGCATACAGATAGTAGGTTCTTGGCTATTTCTGGTACATAAAGTACTTCTCTGAAGGTCAGTGTATGGCTTCCTTTACTGGTTCTTTGATTTACTTGAATAGTTCCTTCTCCCACTGTGTGAAGTGTTCCATTGTCACCCATGAAAATTTCATAAATGGAACTTCTTGATATTGGGTAAAACGTTCTTTTTGGTATGTAAAGTGTTGAGATGCTCCAGAGTCAGTGTACCACATCTGAGAATCCTTGTTTGTAGTCATATATTAGGGCAGATATGAATAATCTACCGTCAGTTGTTGCAGTATTAAGGCAGCATTCAGTACTAGATATAGATAGTACAAGTACTTAGTCATGAGTTTTGGATTCACCAATGCTCCTGCAACATTCATAACCCTTATGCAGACTGTCTTCCAAGAGTACATACACAAGTTTGTGATAATCTACCTAGATGATATATTGATGTACAGCAAGACAGAAGAAGATCACCTGGTGCACATTGAAAAGGTCTTGAAGAAGCTCAGAGAGAACAAGCTATATGGCAACCTACACAAGTGCAAATTCTTCAAGGAACACATTGTATATCTGGGAGACATAGTGACTAGCAAGGAGGGACTTTAGACCCTAAGAAGGTTAAAGTTATCAAGAATCTAAAGCAGCCCCATAGTATATCAGAACTCAGATCATTCCTTGTTGAGCCAAGAACACAAGGGAAAAAACTACCCAGTTGCCTTTGAATCTAAGAAAATGAACTCAGCAGTGCAAAACTATCCAGTGCATGAGAAGGAAATGCCTGCTATAACACACTGCTTGAAGACATGGAGATGCTATATTGAAGGAGCCAAATGCATTGTGCAGACTGATCACACCTCCCTCAGGTATATATTTACTCTCTAGAAGAATGACAAGATGGGGTAAATGCATTCAGCAATTTGACCTGGAGATTGTCAAATACACTGGGAAAAACAACATGTTTGCTGATGCCTTATCAAGACTAGAACAAGTTGCACAACTCAACTTAGTGCATGAATCAAATTGGCCTAGCATATTACCAGAGTACTTGGAGAACCAAGCTACTCATATTGAGGTGGATGAAGAGATCAAGAAGATTATCCTGGATGAAGCCAGCAAATTTGTGGTACGGGATGAAACACTCTATAAAATTGCTGATGGAAGCCCTATTCCCTATTGCCCTTTTATTGCTTGCCTGGATTTAATACATAAGCTACACAATGGATATGGACATATTGGAATTGAAAAACCTATAGCCTTGTAAAAGCCAGAGCATGGTGGCCTAGAATGAAACAAGACATTGAGAAGCTAGTGAAAACATGCCCAAATTGCCATATCAACTAAGGCCTGCCACAGAGAATTAATGAACTCTTTCCCTTGGAGACTCTAAGACCATTTGAAATATGGGGGATTGGCTTTGTTGCAAGACTGCCAACTACTAGGAGATACAACCATTAGATCCTAGCAGCCAGTGGACAAGAAGTTGCAAGTTCCATCTACCATGAGATCCTTATGAAGTTTGGATGCCCTGTAGAGATTCTATCTGATAGAGGAGCAAACTTTGTGGCATAGACATTGAATGCTTACCTAGAAATGCAGCACATCAGACAGGTGACAACTTCAGCATATCACCCTAGAACTAATGGAGTCACTGAGTGGTTTAATGGATTTTTCAGAAAAATGCTGACCAAATATGCAAATGGAGCTGTTAGTAGATGGGATGAGTATACAGACCAAGCACTTTTTGCATGCAGAGTTAGAGTTCACAACTCCACTCAGCAATTGCCATTTTACTTTGTGCATGGATGTGAACCAAGGATTCCAGGAGATCTTGCACAATCAAAGCTTACAGATGCCTTAGTAGATGAACTTAGTCAGCCAAGTAGTCACCTGCAGCTGGAACAAAGTCATCAAGAGTTACAGGCCAAGGTAACTCAAAGTGCAGAAAAGATGATGCAGAGATTTGATAAGACTATGTCACCAGAATCATTGACAGCTGGGGCTTTGTAGTGCTGAGAAACAATCCTTGGAAGAAGTTTGAGCCACAATGGACAGGAACTTTTAAGATCATCAGAGAATTTCCATTTGCAACTTACCAACTAGTGGGCAAACTAGGGGGTATCCAGGAAGATTTAGTTCATAGAGACAGACTCAGGCTTGCAAGACTTGCCAACAATACTGAGCTATTATGATATTGGTATCACAAGAAAAGATATTCAGGAGAACCCTCTCAGCTTTAGTGGGGGAGAATGTCATGAGCTTAAGCTTGAATGTTTAAGTTAGATCAGTTTTTAGTCAAATCACTCAGTTATATGCATAGCCTATCAGTATAACAATGTTATCTATCAAATCAGTAGCATCAGACAAATCACACTGTGTAACAAACCATTCAGAATTTAGTAGAGGGGAGAAATGAGTTATGTTCTACCGCATGAATGCTTAAGTTGAATCAGTTTGTAGTCAAATCAATTAGTTGTATGTTGAGCCTATCAGTATATTAGCTTTATCTATCAAATTAGTAGCTTTAGTCAGCAAATGAATAAGCAGATCCTTATCAAGCAGAAATAGATATATCAAGTATGATCTTATTGGGTGATGATGATGCAATTAAAGGAGTCATCAGCCACAACCTACATCAAGAAATGCAATTGTTCAGCAAGTGATCTGGCAAAATGCATATAAGTAGCTGATGGAACCGCAATAAAAATCAGTTCAAGTATTGTGTATACAATACTAGCTAAACTCCCTATTCCTCTATATATCTTATACCAAGACTTGTAACAAATGTATGGCAGCCTTAGCTCATATAGGAGAGGATTGCTGGAGATCAGGATGTATTACAGTTCATAGGAAGTCAAGGAATGTTATGCCTAGCAGGAAGCAGAAGCACAACAATGAGATATTTAGTCACTTCAGAATGAGAGTAGAGCATTCATTTTGATCTCTAAAGACATTCAGCATATTGGTAGGTATATACAGAGGATAGTTCACTGCTGTAGCAGCAATATCTTGCTGACCACTTGATACTTCTATATTGGCACCTAGCTAGACTTGTTACCTTGTGCAATCTGAGCCAGATTATTTTGTGATGCCTTTAGGCTCACCCCAGCTTTCTGAATATGACAATCAGAGTGATGGTGCTGAAGAAGCAGACTCACTGATGGAGCGTGAGCCTTTATTCCCTTGAAATAGTACCCTACATGAACCTGGCTATGTCACATTATGCAATGAGACAACATCCATGGAAAAAAAAGCCAAGGATACTCCATGGAGTCAAGTAAGCCCAGTAATCCATCTACTGCTGAAAGATGTGAAGTTGTGGCAAGAGAAGTGATGGGCTTCTACTAACTTTACTAATGGGCACTATAAGGACTTACTACAACTTCTTGCCAAAATTATCCAGGGATGTAACTTACCATGTACATGGTAAAAATGGACAACCATACCAAATGGATGTCAAAATAGTCTTTCTAGATCAGGATTTGCAAGAAACTATATATGGCGCAATCAGACAGTTTTACCAGTACAGAAGGCCCCCACAAGATGTGCAGATTTGGGAAATTGTTGTATGAGCTTAAGCAGGCACCTAGAGCATGGTATAACAGGATTGATACATATCTAACAAAAATTTGGTTCATTTGTAGCACTGCAGATCCCAGTATGCATGTGAAGCAGCTTAAAAGGGTGTCATCACCCTAGTTGTTCATGTGGTCAAACAAGTAATAGCAACAAGTGACTAGCAGGCACTTAAACAGACAAAATCAGATCTCTTCACCAAGCTTGAGATGAATGATGCTGGAAAATTGAGCTATTTTCTCGGAATTGAAGTCAAATTTGACAAACCTATGCATAATATTGTTCTCAATCAGTCTAAGTACATCAGGGACATTCTTAGATGCTGCAAAATGAAATTTGCAGACCTGCAGCTACCACAATGGACCATAATCTAAAATGGAGCAAATCTCAACCAGTTTTAAGTCAAAAAGACTCAAATATGGACCAGAACTTTCCCTATCAATCAATGGTTGGTAGTCAGATGTACATGATGGTGTCTACACATCCAGATGTTGCATTAGTAGCTGGAATTGTCAGTCAACTCATGCAGAATTATGGATCAGATCAAATTAAAGCAGTTAAGCGGATTTTCAGATATCTACATTGTACCGTAAATGTGGTACTGGAGTACTCTGCAGCAGCTAATAGGCCAAAATTAGATAGTTATAATGATTCAGAGCTGGGTAGGCATCTGATTCACAGATGCTCTACCACAGGGTATGTATAACTTTAAGCTGGTGCAGCTATTACTTGGAACTGCAAAAACAACAAACTGTGGCCTTATATACAGCTGAAGCTAAATTTATGGCTGCTTCTGAAGCAATTAAGGAGGCTATATGGCTACAAAAATTATTTTCAGACTTAGGCATTAAATCACATGAAACAACATGTATTCAAAATGATAATCAGAGTTGTGACTCATTGGCTAGGAATTTTACTAATCATTCAAGAACTAAGCACATAAATACTCAACACCACTTTGTGAGGTAAGCGGCCTCTAATTTTTGCCATCATACACTCTATACCTTTCAGTATCCTCACAATATTCAAGAAAGATCCCATTCCTACTCTTTGGCTCTAACTTTGGGCTTTTTTTGTCAGAGATGTGATGAAAGATGTCACTTCCAAAGATCCTGAGATGCTGGAGGTATGGTTTGTGGCCCTATATGCTTCAAACAGTGTAGAACCACATAGTGATATTGTTGGGCATCTATTCCTGACGTATACCATGGTAACAACAGATTCAGCTCATAACCTGTTGTCAATTTCCTTATCATGTAGCATAAATCTTCCTATCTTTTTATTTTATTTGCATGTTCTGCTACTCCATTTTGCTGTGGACTATGTTGAACAGTGGTTTGTGGAAGTAAACCAGTGATGAGCAGTATTTTGTAAACTCTTTTGAGTAGTATTCCCCTCCATTGTCACTTCAAAGTACCTTTGATTTACACCCAGCTTGTGTTTCTGCCATTTTCTTGAGTTGCTCAAACATCTCTAAAGCCTCTTCCTTTGTTAAGAGGAGGTACACCCATGTATATCTTGTCTTGTCATCAATAAATGTCATCAAGTATCTCTTGGCTCCAAAGGATGGTTTTCTCATGGGCTAACATATATCTGGGTGTACAATAGTCAGTATTTTGGTGGTGTTAATGCCAACTGAGCTCTTGAAATGTTGCCTAGCTTGTTTGCCATGTAAACATATCTTACAGACACTAGATTTGATTGGAGTTGAGTAATTTAGGCCCAAAACAAGCTGATATTTTATCAATTGGCTCATTTTCTGCTCCCCAATGCATCCTAGCCTCCTACGCCATATCTGCCAGTAAGTTTCATCAGTTTCAGAAATTATGACATACTCAGGAATAATGATTTTGCATCGTAACTTTTACATATTGTGAACTGTGATCCCCAAAGCTACTTTTTCTTTGTTCATTTACAGTCACTATTGAGCAGCTCAGCTTAGCAAAAACAAATTTAAGTCCTTTAATAGTTGCATTACCAACTCAGAATAGGTATTTAGCTCTTCCTGGCACATAGAGTATGTCAGTCAGTTTTGCTGCTGTTGCCCTGGAGATATCACTTATATTTATCTGTATAGACCTACTGGTAGTAGCTTCCAGTGCAGAGTTATCTCCCGGATAGACTCTTTTATGAGAATAGACTTTAAGTTACTGATCCCCTCCTTTATACTGCAAATATGCTGTGATGCTCTAAAGTCAACATACTACTCATTAATCTGGTCAGCTCTGTTGTACAGTTACAAATTACTTGTCATCAATATTTAGATGGTTTGCCTGCTTTGGTTTCTGTTTCTTGTTTGCTTGTTTCTTCTTGCATTCTTTTGCCCGGCATCCTGGCTTCTTACAGTAGTTACAGCAACCAGGTTCTCATCAATTTTGTTGCTTTCCCATCTTTTCTGGGTGTCTTTCTGAGCTGAATAAAGCATTTTCTTTAATTATCTCTGCTTGATCATTACATCTGATCTGTTCATGGAGAGATCTTCCTTTGACAAATTCTAAGGTCAAATTGTCTTCTCTGCTTTCAAAACAAAGTATGAGTGGCTCATACTTGTATGATATGCTGCAAAGCAGACAGAGTATCTTTTCTTCATCATCCACACCAGTATTAAAGCTATAAAGTTCTTCTGCAAGTGTCTCCATGCTAGTAATGAGTTGTAGCATGTTATCATCTGACTTCTTCCTCATGTTGTATAACTTTTGTTTTAAATAAGGCTTGCTTGATACTGACTTTGCTCTAAAGATCTTCTCTAGAAATTCCCATGCTGCTTTGGCAGTAATTGAAGCATGGATTTGTCCCATGAAGGAATCTTGCACATTGATACATAGGGCATTAAAGGCCTTTCTCCTCTTGAAACTTCACCACTTCTGCTGTTTACTTTAGGCTGAACTACTTCTCCTGTTACTATATATATATATTCAAGGCTTTCTTTCCTCAAGGTGGATCTGCTGCTTAATTCTCTAAAATATGTAGTTCTTCACATCAAGCCTCTGCTTTACAGGGAAGATGTTTGTATTGTTCAGTTTGATGGTAGAGGTCATCTTCAGAATAGATTAATGCAATTGGGGCTCATAACCTGTTGCAATTTAAGAAATGATGGAAAGGAATTTCTCAAGAAATAGCAAAAAGATTTTAACTTTTGTTGTGTTCTGGAAGAAGTTCAGTATTTATACCTTTGTAGAAGTAATACAACTGCATTGCTAAGTAAGGAGGGTTTCTCAATATTCAGGAGCATTCTGTAGCAGTTTCAGGGCTAGTACATAATGTCTGGTAAAATTGCTAATTTGATTTTGACTACATAGGAATGGTCATAGGATCCTAAATCTGTAGAAAGTGGCATATTAGACTGTAAGTCAGTCCTACAGTGACCAAGATTAGTCTAGAATTGTTGAGTAAATCTTCAGCTGCTGAATGACACAAAATAGGCTGATATGTCAACAATCTTCACTCTGCCAACAACAGAAGTCATGGAGACTGTGGCAGACAAAATGCCTTCTCTCTGCAAACTCATCTACCTCACTGGGGTGTAACTCAACTGGCTGTGCTTCCAGCTCCTATGAAGATAGCTGTTTTTGTGTGGGTAATTCTTCTTAGCTATGATGGGATTCAGTCTGCTCCATGTTTGTAGAATTACTGGGCAAGAACTTCAGCTTTTTTCCCACACTTCCCTGTCTCTAGCTTAGGTAGACTTTTTTCCCTTTACCTTTTGCTTGATAACTGCCAGGTCTTCCACTACTACTTTTTCTGAGTGCTTCTTATATTGAACTACATTTCCTCCTTGATAAATGCTGCTTTGATGCATCTGTTGTGGACTGCTTGTCCCTTGCTGGCCCTGGGCAGACAACCTGACGCTTCTTTCCTGCTTATTTGACCTCTCAGCCCATATTATGATGGCTCCTGAGCTAGCTGCTTGTTTTTATCACTGCTAGGTCCTTCACTGCTACTCTGACTGAGTGCTTCTTGAGTGGAACTACACTTTTTCCTTGGTCAATGTTGTGCTGGTGCCTCTGTGTCTGCCTGCTTTTCTCTTATTAGTACTTTTCCAGCTACCAGATGTATCTTTGACACTTGTTTGGAGCTTTTGGCCCTGCTTGTAACAGGCTCTTGAGTAAGCTGCTGGTTTTTGGCCATTGCACCTTTTTTTTCTGCCTTTGATAGTATCTGCTATGCTTAAGATACTAGACTTGTTCCGCTGGATAGTGCCACATTGAGCCATGAGTGCCAAATGATGCCATAGTGTGCCAGAGAGGTCAAGTGAGCCTATACTAGGCCACAGAGTGTGAAACATAGCTCTGCATCTTCATGTAAAGCAGCCCCTGTGTTTCACCCATTGCGCAGGAGAAAATCCATTTTTTGACCTTTTTTTGTGGATCAATGTAGCTCAGGATGTGTCAGAGCACAAGCAGATTGAAGATATGCATCTGGTACTCAATACCCATGGCACTCTGAATCTAGCTCCTGTAGCTTGTATCATGTCACAAAAATGAATGGCACTGTCTTGGTCCACTGGTACTATCTGGCACTATATTTAAATATTAGCCCTAAAGTAAGATCTATACAAAGCACTTATAGTGCCAGATAGTACCAGTGGACCAAGACAGCGCCATTCATTTTTGTGACATGATACAAGCTACAGGAGCTAGATTCAGAGTGCCATGGGTATTGAGTACCAGATGCATATCTTCAATCTGCTTGTGCTCTAACACATCCTGAGCTACATTGATCCAAAAAAAAAGGTCAAAAAATGGATTTTCTCCAACACAATGGGTGAAACATAGGGGCTCTTTGCATGAAGATGCGGAGCTATGTTTCACACTCTGTGGCCAGGTAGAGGCTCAATTGGCCTCTCTGGCACACTATGGCATCATTTGGCACTCATGGCTCAATGTGGCACTATCCAATGGGACAAGTCTACTGTCTCAGCATACCAATGCTGGCCCAAAATCTGTTTGCTTGTTTGAATCCAGAATAATGCTCATGGAGCAAGTCAAGCACATTCTGCTTGACCTTGAGTTCCTAGTGTTCCCCTGGTGTGATGGCACACTAGACTACCAACAGCCACTTGAATATTAACCCACTCTTCATCATGCACTCAACAGCTTCACAGATCTTCAATGCCCTTTGATTTTTAGGCTCTTGTATAAACACCACATTGTCTCCCTCCTATGCTGTGATAGATTTTTCTATGGGCTTCATCTTTGGCCACTGTTGTTGCACTTCAAAGACTCTACAGTGTTCCTCTGCTGTTTCATTGGGCAATGGCTCAATTTGTAGCTGTGACATTGGGCTACTCAAGTTCCTTCTTTGCAGCAAAGATACTGCTTTCCCTACCTGGGATATTGATTGCTCTACAACTTCTATGTGCTCATCCTGCTTCTGGACTATTTCCTGTTTTCTTGGGGCCATTGCATCTATCCTATCAGCCACTGCACCTAATTACCTCATTGATTCTTTGGTATGAGCCAACAACGTACTTGCTATTGTAGGTGGTGGTGATGTTATGACAGCCACTTGCTGGTTTTCAACTGAATGTACTACTTTTGCTACATTGTCATCTGCCTCATCATTATTGTCAGTCTGCAGCTAAGGCTCCACAGAGATTCCCAGATGCCAACTGGACTGAGAGCCTGAGGGGTCTGCATTATTACCTTTGTGATCCTATTGCCCCTAACAACAGAATTACATATGAGCCTGGTCACATCCCAATATGCAATGAGACAGCACCCATTGAGACAAATGCCAAGGATACTTTATGGTGTTATGATCAGCTGCTTGAATGTTTAAGTTAGATCAGTTTTTAGTCAAATCAATTAGTTATTTGTTTAGGTTATCAGTGTATCAGTATTATCTATCAAATCAGTAACATTAGTCAGCAAATGAATCAGCAGATCCTTATCAGACAGAAATAGATATATTAAGTAGGATCTTATTGGGTGATGATGATGCAATTAAATGAGTCATCAGCCTCAGCCTACATTAGGAAATACAATTAGTCAGCAATTGATCTGGCAAAATGTATACAAGGAGCTGCTGGAATCTCAATAAAGATCAGTTCAAGTTTTAATGAATACAATACTAGCTAAACTCCCTATTCCTATACAACTCTTATACCAAGACTTGTAACAATGGAGCCAAGCAAGCCTAGTAATCCATCTACTGCTGAAAGATGTGAAGTTGTGGCAAGAGAAGTGATGGGATTCCACTAACATTACTAATGGGCACTCTAAGGATTTACTACTACTTCTTGCCAAAATTATCCAGGGATGTAACTTACCATGTACATGGTAAAAATGGACAACCGTACCAAATGGATGTCAAAACAGTCTTTCTAGATCAGGATTGACAAGAAACTGTATATGGTGCAACCAGACAGTTTTATCAGTACAGAAGGCCCCCATAAGGTGTGCAGACTTGGGAAATTGTTGTATGAGCTTAAGCAGGCACCTAGAGCATAGTATAGCCAGATTGATAAATATCTAGAGAAATTTGGTTCATCTGTAGCACTGCAGATCCCAGTACATATGTGAAACAGCCTAAAAGGGTGTCATCACCCTAGTTACTTATGTGGACAGTCTAGTAATAGCAACAATTGACCCCAGGCACTTAAACAGACAAAATCAGATCTCTTCAGCAAGTTTGAGATGAATGATGTTGGAAAATTGAGCTATTTTCTTGGAATTGAAGTCAAATTTGACATACCATGCACTTGAATACTAAGTTTTTTGTGAAATCTGGGGTGCAAATACTCTCTGACAGTCTTTGCACAGTGCCTGATGGGATTGGTACCACTTAGTCACAGCACTTATAGTTTGTGATGGCCTTTTTATAGAGTCATCATATTTATTTCTCATGAATAATTTTGATTGTCAGAATGTAATAATGATATATAGTCTCTGGGCTATCTAATGCATCTTATTTGAGCAAAATGGACCCTCTTTTGGCCCAGTCAAGGATTTGTCATTTATGGCAGATCTGGAGTTTCATTATTTTTGGGCAAAAGTCTAATTAATTTAGACAACTTCACTATATGTCTCTATTTGGCTCAGGGACAGTTACTACCATCATATAGACCCTATATGAGGTAAAAGAAATGACCTATATTGGGTCAAATAAGGTTTTGTCATTTACACCTGATTTGGATTATCCTCAGTTCCTGGCACAGCGGCACATGAAAACTGTTGTAAGAGTCTTGGAGATATTGGAAGTGATTGGGAGAACAAGTACATTATGCAGTTTTTGCTTAATGATTTATTGAATGTAAAAGTAGTATTTATACTTTTACCTGGCATTGGCATAACAAACATGTAGAATAGGTTAAGGAAGGTCCCAAGAACATGTGTGCCAAGTCTGGGGCTGTTTGGACAGCTTTGAGAATTTTCATGTTCTGGGTACCTGTTATTTTGGTGAAAATATTCTAAGTAAATCTTGACAACAAATTTGGTCAGTATTCTCTAGGACTTGAAGGTAATGATCTAAGTGACTAAGTTAGGAGAATATTTAGGTGGAATTACAAATTTTTACAACATATTGGAGGTGGTGTGGAGAACTAGAGAATATATATGTTATAAACTTGGAAATTTATTGATCAAAAGTACAACCTTGATTATCTTGAAATAAGTTAATAGATGTTTTTTGATATAGGCCTTAATCTGTTAAAAGCTTTCTTAGCCACATTGCTTCTTTTCCAGCTTCACAGGCTGCCATATACTCTTCCTCTGTGGTAGAAAGTGCTACGGTCAGTTGCTTTCTTGAATTTTCATAAGAATAATTAGATATTTAAAAGGAACTGCAGGCATCTGCTTAAGATACACTTACAAGGATTCAGAACAGGATCTTGTAGGATACTCTGATGCTGACTGGGGACAAAATTTGGAAGACAGAAGATCCACCACAGGATACACCTTTCTTTACTGTAAAGGAGCAATTTCATGGAATTCAAGAAAGCAACCAACCGTAGCACTTTCCACCACAGAGGCAGAGTATATGGCAGCCTGTGAAGCTATAAAAGAAGCAATGTGGTTAAGAAAGCTGTTTACAGATTTAGGTCTATGTCAAAAAACACCTATTACTTTATTTCAAGATAATCAAGGATGTATACAATTAGGTAGAAATCCAACTTTTCATGCTAGAACTAAGCACATAGATATTAGACATCATTTCATATGTGAAGCTATAGAGAATAACTTATTTAGCTTAGCTTACTGTCCTACAGATGAAATGATTGCAGATATATTTACCAAACCATTAGCTAGAGACAAGTTTGAATATCTTAGGTCAAAATTAGGACTAGTCAGTATGAACATTTAGCTGAGTGGGAGTGTTGTAAAAATTTGTATTTCCACCTAAATATTCACCTAACTTAGTCACTTAGATCATTACCTTCAAGTCCTAGAGAATACTGACCAAATTCCTTGTCAGGATTTACTTAGAATATTTTCACCAAAATACCAGGTACCCAGAACATGAAAATTCTCACAGTTGTCCAGACAGCCCCAAACTTTGCACACATGCTCTTGGGACCTTCCTTAGCCTATTCTACATGTTTGTAATGCCAAGACCAGGTAAAAGTATAAATACTACTTTTACATTCAATAAATCATTAAGTGAAACCACATAATCTACTTGTTCTCCCAATCACTTCTAATATCTCCAAGACTCTTACAACAGATACATGGCTAATATTGAAGAGGCTGCAAGAAGTCCAGCATGCCATCATCTCAAGGCTGGTGTACCAGAGTGTTATAAAAATTTGCAATTCCACCTAAATATTCACCCAACTTGATTACTTTGAACTTCACCTACAAATCTTGGAGAATACTGACCATATTCCTTGTTGGGACTAACTTAGATGTTCTTTTCAAAATATCAGGTACCCAGAACATGAAAATTCTCAAAGTTGTCCAGGCAGCCCCAGACTTGGACCCAAATATCTTTCATAAAATCAGGTACCCATGATGTTAAATTTCTCAAAGGTGTCCAAAAAGCCCCAAACTTTGTGCACATATTCTGGGAGCCTGCCCAGGCATACTCCATATGCTTATTTTGCCAACAGTATGGAATAGTATAAATTCTACTTTTACTTTCAGTAAATCATTGAATAAAAGCCACATAATCTACTTGTTCTCCCAACCACTTATAATATCTCCAAGACTCTTACTGTACATAGGACTGTCAGAAACAAAAGGCCTGGCAGAATGCATTCAAAATACTTTATGTGTATTTTGCTATATGCAAATAAGCAAACAGACTTTTTTTTAGTAGTGGTATTGTAAGAAGATATCATTGAATAGCAGAGCTTGTAAAAGGCTGAAGATCAATGATACAGGATCCAGAAATCAGTGGCTTCCTCAAGATCTCATCACAATAATGGCTGAACAATAACTATAAGCAGCAAAGAAACATCATGTAGCAAGAAGAGTGCCAGTAAGGGACAGATAAGTAGAAGCAGATGCTCCAGTGAAGCATTTATCAAGGCAAAAACATAGCACAACATAAGGGGCACTCAGACAAAGTAGTAGTGAAGGACCTGAAAGTGGTAAGGTGAAGGAAAAGAGAAAGGGAAAGAAACAAAGGTCTGCACAGGCCTGAGACAGAAAAGTTTGAGAAAAATGCTGCAGTTCTCACTACTAAACACCACCAACCTTGCTCTTAAGCATTGAATTAGCAATTTTTCCTTAACATTAAGGCAAAGGCAGTTAAAGGCACTTTGTTCTTTCTTCTGGTACTTTAAGGCTTCCTCTCCCACATTTTTAGGAGGGCATTCTGCTCCCATGATGATATCCCAAAGGCCTCTTTCTTGTAGCAGCATCTTCATCTTCACCTTCAACACTTGGTAGTTAGATCCATCCAACTTTTCAGCAGAGGGAAAAATTCCAGTAATTGCAGTTGTAGACCTTGCAGAGAGTGACAGCTTGTGGCTCATTACCTGTTGTTAGAGTCTTTGAGATATAGGAAGTGATTTGGAGGACAAGTAGATTATGTGGTTTTCACTTAATGATTTATTGAATGTAAAAGTAGTATTTATACTTTGACATGATCTTGTCCCTACAAGACACGTAGAATAGGCTACAGGAAGGTCCCAAGAACATGTGTGCAAGGTTTGGGGCTAGTTTGGACAACTTATGAAAATTTTCATGTTCTGGGTACCTGGTATTTTGGTAAAAATATTCTAAGTAAATCCTGACAAGCAATTTGGTCAGTATTCTCTAGGATTTGAAGGTAATGATCTAAGTGACTAAGTTAGGAGAATATTTAGGTGGAATTACAAATTTTTACAACATATTGGAGGTGGTGTGGAGAACTAGAGAATATATATGTTATTAACTTGGAAATTTATTGATCAAAAGTATGGTATAGATACTTTTGATAAAGTAAGACAAGGGAATATCCAGTCTGTTAAGAAAGGTTCCAAGATAATGTGCACAAAGTCTGGTCACTTTTGGACAACTTTGAGAAAGCTCATTTATCTGGGTGCCCAAGAATTTGGCAAAGATATTTCAAGTGAATCCCAACAAGAAACTTGGCCAGGACAGTATGCTATTTACAGAATAAGATCTATGTGACTAAGTTGGCATGAATACTCAGGTGACAACTTAATAATTACAACATAAAAGCCCCTTTTGCATTATATCAAGAAAATCAAGGATGTATACAATTAGGCAGAAGTCCAACTTTTCATGCTTGAATAAGGATCTTTATATTGGTCATCATTTCATACATGAAGCTATGGCTAATACTTAGTAGACTTAGCTTACTGTCCTATATATAAAGTGATTGCAGACACATATATTCAAACCATTAGCTAAAGACAAATTTGAAAATTGTAGATCACCATTAGATCAGTTGATATGAATATTTAGTTTAGTGGGAGTGTTATAGATATTTGCAATATCACCCAATTATTCACCAAACTTAGTGACTTAGATCATTACCAACAAATCTTAGCATATACTGACCAAACGCCTTGTTGGGATTTACTTGGAATATTCTCACCAAAACATCAGGTGCCCAGAACATGAGAATTCTCAAAGTTGTCCAAACTACCCCAAATTCTGCACACATTCTCTTGATGGCTCCTAGGCATTTTCTACATGTTTTCCTTGCCAAGGCCATTTAAAAGAGTATTTACCACTTTTAATTCAATAAATCATTAAGTGAAAACCACATAATTTACTTATTCTCCAATCACTTCCAAAATTTCCAAAACTCTTACAACACATGTTAGTACAATCTATATTGTGTTACATCTAAAGATTCAACAGGAATAAACCAATTTGTATGAATGGAAAGTAAGAGCTCTTTACCAACTATTACTGAATGTCAAGTCAGTACTTTGTCATTTGTAAATTTCATTTTCATGCACCATTCATCCTACATAATAGTGATGAATAAGTAAATGCAAAGAGCAAGTAAGTGTGTAAGTTGCTGTCTGTGTTCAAGTAAATGTCAATATTTAGGTGCAAATACAAATCCTACCACTTTATCTAAGACACCTCAGTAGCTTTGAACTACTTCCAAATTGTAAGTGTATGGACACATCTTAATGCTCCAATGACTGTTCACCTCTCCAAGTCCCCAAACTAAGATACCTAACATCACCACAAATCGGATCCAGAACATGTTTACAAAGTATTAATCACCATCACAAAAGCAGAACTTAGCCTGCCAATCTGCATAGTATATATATTAGAAATTTCCACCACACCTCTAATACAAGCCATGAGTTCAGTGTATGTATTACAGAATGTCTTGCTATTTTGTGGAGTGATGCCAAATCTAAACTAGAGAAACTGTACACTTGTGGGACTATGGCCCTTGTACCTTTTTCAAAATGGAGTGAACAAGCTTTGTCTGCTTGATAATGAAGGATAGTTTTGCTTTGGTAGAGCTCTGAGCACGGCATATACGCTTACAGAGATATGTGCAATGTTTGATGAAGCCATCACCTGGAATAGATTTAGAGCCCAAATGAATATCCAGGAAGATGACCAAGTGTGAAGTTACAATGTGCAAAACGCAATACTAACTCTGCATATTCCAGTTTGCATTTGCAGCCCAATATAAGTTAAAGTGTGTATACTTTTGGTATTTGCAAGACTCAATGGCATCCTAGCTCAGTATATCTATAACTGTGAGGAATTCATGAGTAAATGGCTTCTTCACATGCTGCAAATAATGATTGGTTATTTCAACCCTCGCAACAGCATATTAAGACTTAAATACATTGGTGTGAAGGCAGCCACGTAGCCCCTTATTCCTATGCATACAACCGATGGAATGTAGAGAGTGCACGATAAATGTGAATATCTCCCCAGGATGCAGCTGACCTAGGCATGGATCACAAAATGGTGGTTTAGCGCGATGTATGTAATGCAAGATCTAGGCTTGGATAGGAAGCTGAAACCGCAAGTGCAAAATCGGCAGAGCACACAGTACGACATAATTGGTCCCTGTTTTCCTCCAAAGTACGACATCAGCATTCAATTCACGCATGACTTCACGCTTTCCAGGGTTGGTACAGATACGTTGAATACTCTCAAACCACCCTCAACCCATTCAGCCTCTTACCGTGTTGTATCTACATATGTATAGATGACATTAATAGAATGGAATCAAGCTTAGGCATCATATATTAATGGCTTACCACCCTCCACTTGCTCATCGCCCTCGACCGTCAATATGTTTAGATCCAATAAGCCAGAGCCAATTAGCCTTTATTAGGCCATGGGCACAGCGTCCGCTCCCTGTGATCTATATTATTACTGATACCCCAACTTCATTCATCTATACTCATACAATCATGCGATACCACACAAGGCAATGACGTTTTGGACAATGTTTCGATTTTACACAAGCGAATTCTAGAACGCCATCTTTTGGCTGATTTCAACCACCATTTACTTGGCTCCAACCACTGGAGAGTTTGTGAGGTGACCGGCCGAGCACCAATGGGTGTTGCGGCTATAGGCTGTCTGGACATCGAGGAGCAGGTTAGGAAGCTTACGGGGTTGGATTGGAGGTGAACAGGAATATTGCTGCTTGAGTGATACGCCAACCAACCCTGATCTAGAAAGTGTACCAAATGATGTATTGTGGGTTGGACTAGCCTCTGCGGCATACAACGGCGCATTTTCTAAATCCTTGGAATCGCCATGTTTCTTAAATGATTTAGTCTAGGAGCGGAAGCTGTTTGGAAACTAGATTGGCTTCTGATGACTGGTACGGCTGCTGATAGGCTGATGGTTGACCCAGATCATCGTTTGCATCATCTGGAATAGCTGATACTGGTTGCGCTTCAAGTGGAATTTGTTATCTTGATTACGTATCGCTCGACAATCTTGAATCCTTTTCTAGATAAATGAATGCCAATAATGAGATCTCGGAATGTGGTGTCGGCAGTAACGGTGAGCCACAAAAACGAGGCTTCAGTTGTAGCACTAGATTCATGTCTGGCATACACTTCCGATTGATTTGTACGAGCCACATCGCATCACCATTCTCTTCTGATATATCCGCTCTGTCCTGGCTGCCGGAGGTTCGCTCCTTGTGGATAAATTGAGCAGTCTGTGACGAATTCTCAAGAAGGAAAGAGGAGAGCCACCACGAATACTCCTTGCTCACCACTCGACTAGTTTTCGCCTGACACGGCTTTGCTTTAAATGTGGATGTCTGGGTTTGTGTACCAGTCTGGCCCCACATGGAAAGTCGATTTTTCTATGATCGAACTTTATCTGACAGCCTCACAGGCCAATCGATTTCGTATAAAAACCAGGACCAGGAGGCGAGGAGTTGCCATATTTTTCGCCAATGTCCATAGCAAATGCACATCATAACTTCATCACCATTGATGAATACTACGGAGAGAACCCCCATAAGTACGTCCGACTCCGTCATTGAATTCAATGTTACCTGCCTCTGATATTTTGGCTATTGATAGTGATTACTCGCTGGTAGTTCGTCAGCAACCAAAGCGAGCAAAGCGTAGCAGCATTAAAGATAAAATCGGCGAGAAACCGATGGACCCGCCACCCATTGTCCAAGTCAGGATTGGTAGCGACGATCCAGAAGATATCGAGTAAGTAGCAAGCCTACACAAGCATCACCCCCCCCGGCTTTGGTTCTGACTGGTTCATTACAGATGCCTGCTTCAGCACCCAGGGTTGTTTATGCTTGCAGAGTTGGTGGGACCTGCCGATGTGATGGAGGAGTCCATCCCAGTCACCGCCATTTGCGGGACTCTATGCTCCTCCTTGTACAAACTGAAGGATATCGACAATACATACGGCGGATTCTTCATCTTTCCAGAGATATCGGTTCGGGTGGAGGGGAACTTCCGGTTAAAGTTCAAGCTTTACGAAATAATCTCGTATGTAAACCAACCTGCGGCTTCGATTGAATGTTACTAATTCATAGTTACTCAAGTGGACAATCTATCTTGATGAAATGCGCCTACTCAAACGTCTTCACTGTATACTCATCCAAGGGGTTCCCGGGAATGGAGGAGTCCACCTTCCTGTCCCGGTCATTTTCAGACCAAGGCGCCCGAATTCGAATCCGCAGAGGGAGTAAAATGCTAAACAAATCGTGAGTAGTATCGTGATCAACTCTCAACCAGCATAGCTGACTAACGTGCTCGTCGGCAGGTCTCTACCTAATGTCACACCTAAATACCTCGAGAACAAGCGGAAGTCCATTGACAGTCATTATTCCGAGCCCTTATACTCTCCACCACAAAAAATGCTTCATCAACCAGTGTACCATGAAGTGAGCGAGATAATTTCCGATGAGGAAGCTGGACAGCACCAAACCTCTTATCAAGACACTCAAACCAGACACGATACAAGATTTTCATTTACTGAATTGAACTCGGCTTTGGAGGCATCCAGTAGAAAGGATACTTGCGATACTTTCCGAGGCTCTACACAAGCGCAATCTGTACTAGTAAATACAGATAGCACAGGGGACATAGCATGGAGAATGAAAGGAGAGATCAACGGCTACTACATGGCTGATACGTATATGCAAAAGAACCTTGACGAAGTACTGCACAAAAATGAGACGCAAATATTCAACACATTGTTCGAATCCTATCTACAGCAGAACCAGATCCCAGTCTCAATACGGCAAAACGATCTGAAAGAATGCTGACAACCATCGAAAGCACAACTCTAATTCACACATCCACACGCCCACCCCTCCACTCATCCAACTGACTATCTGTTATTAGTGATCTGTAAAATAGTTGATCTAGAACAGGAAATACCATATTCGATAAGCAGGGTAAATTCGCTGTTTCAGCCGTCAAAATAAAACTGTAGATTTTCTTGTAATTAAGGATGATTAAGGATGCATTGAGTGGTCTCAATCTGTCTATCTTCGGAATGATTTAGGTAGCAATCCATGTTTAGGCAGTAATCTAACCAATTTTCATTCAAGACCTTGTTTGTACAACCTGCGTTTTCTTTGGGTTTTCGTTATCGATCAGTTTGCAACCCGTCCGTTAATCTGTGTCTTTGATAAACTAGAACATGAATACCATAAACGCCTCAGCAGAGTGCATTCTTGATATCTGGGTATCTGACAGTGGCGCAGTGTATCAGATTGGCTGATATCTTTCATACAACCCAACAACTCTGGCTTACTCTTTAGACTACATTGTCAGTTGTATATGGGTAATATTTGCGTCGTTTTGTCAAGGCATTGCATTGCAGTAGGTTGGAGAACATCCGCCATTGCGCGTAAATGTCTTGAAGCCCTCAATCACCTGTCAATAAATAAATAAATATGCCATACTCATCAATTATCTATATTTGAAAATCTACGATATTTTAATGAACAAATGTTAATGCTCTCTGCGCATGAACTAAACACCTACTATACTATCTACGGTTCGCTTCCACAGATTTAATTACACTTGGACAGTAACGTTATAAGAGATGGATCCGTTAAGCCCCTTGATTCCTACCCAAGAAACGGAGGCAGCTTCAAACCAGCAAGCTGACAACCTACTATTTTCCCCTACCAGTCCGATTCACGAACAACTCGCCGATATACCGCCCACCAGCTTGTCATTAAATACCAACATACCCTCAGAGAACTCTTCTATAAACTTGAATTCCCCTTCTGTATTCTCCAATTCAAGCTCAACCCCGCAGTTACCCCAACGAAATTTGAACGGAACTAACATCGAGAGAACAAGGTTGATAGTGGTCACTCTCTTCTCCAATGAAGCTATGGTGGCTAGTAGATAAGCTAATTCCTCTTGTTTTATTAGCTCACAAACGGAGATTCCAAACTTAACCTCAAGCACCCTTTTTTACGATATACCCAACGTAACGCACGTACTTTCATCAACTGTTGAAGCCTATTAATAATCTCACTCTATGCTTGCAGAATGATCCTCTCACTGATATGCTCACCCGACATGCTACCACAGATCATCGGAGGCGTTCGTTATCAGTTAAAAAGCCCTTTGATAATCGAGAAGATCAGGAAGCAGTGTACGAAATGATGGTGAGGGGGAATATTCAGTGTTTGACCGTCACAAGTCGGATACTTATAGCTCCGTGAATGAACATGTTTATAGAAGCAGAATGCTTGGAGAAGTTTGGCAGTATTCTCCCGCAAGCAACTTATCAATGCGACTCCCACAGACTTGGAGAAAATTCTATTTGTAAATATTTTGGTTTGAATGCGGCTGCACTTCACAGCGGGCTCACACGAACACTTATCGCCCACTATAGCTCTGGTTTTGCAGAACTTTGTCCCTGGTTAAACTCAAAATGCATTCTTTGGCGGCTGGAGAATTGGCTCGATTGGGAGACTTGAATTCCCCAAAATTCAACTACGAAAGCTATCCAGATTTGTATCCTGAGCATGCGCCTGGTTCATTAGTTCCATTCGAGCTATCAGTGCTTTCGGCCAGACTTCCTGGCTTTATGGGAAACATCGAGGAAACCATCAATAGATTATACAAAATCATTTTTATCTGTAAAAAGGTCCAAACCTATTGTCATTGTATACCGAAACAGGAATGTGCTGATACCGAAGTTGAATTTTCTAGAACCAGCTATTGATGCGAAAGACCGAGAATGCTGAAGGTACATCGATCTCACCATGGCTCAGAAAATCTCCCCCATCGTTAAACCCCTCGGTTTTCTAGAGCAAAAAAGATGGTTTGAGAGAGAATCTCAACTATCCCTCATGATCGTTAACCAGTTGATCGAGATGAAGGTACGCCTAAAGCCAAACCACTTTCAATCGCAGTATCTCACCGAAGCGCATTCCCAATTCTGGCAGGATAACAATGCAGCAACCCTGCTGATGGATCAGATATGTCGAAGATTCAAGAATCAACCTGAAGTGTGGTCGGCATTGGGGCGTCTTTACATTCAGGCAAGATATATTTGGGTATTCTATACTGCACTTTGTAATACCAGCATGTTAATATCGGTCTGTTTTCCAGGCTGGAAACCTAAAGCAAGCTCAGGTTGCTTTCAAACGCGTCGAAAATTTGGCGACTGAACAAGACCCCCTTGAGGAGGTTGTACTGTTGAATAGGTAATGCCGTTCATTTTTGTTGTCGGGAGAATTGGTGGTTGACTCTGTGCGAATAGCTCGTATATCCAAATGGCTGAGGGAAAGTGGGAAGATGCATGCATGACTCTGGATCGTGTTCTGAAGATCAATCACAAGAATCCGGCGGTATGACCCACTCGGTAGCTCACTATCTTTCCCTTACTTATCCCAAACATCTGCTAGGCTGCAAACAATTTCGCGATCTGCTCCCTCTATCTAGGTAGAATCGATAAAGCCATCGATACGTTGGAAACCCTGATTTCGTTTGCACCTTCCACCGCCGGGAATTCTGAGACGATTCTATTCAACTTGACTACCTTATTCGAATTGAGAAGCGAAAACAGCCTCGACAAAAAACGGAAGTTGATGGTGGAGGTGGGGAAATGGGCAGGAGATGGATTTCCAGTCGATTGCTTCAAGCTCAATTAATATTCTGATGCCTTGGATGAACATATTGGGAAGAATAAATGTATATTGTTTGCTGACTCGTTTACACGAAACCATAAGTCTACTATGACCTCCAACTTGGGGACTATGACAATGTTTAGTCGAATGAAGACTAATCAAGACACGTCAACTACTAGTACAAAGGCATTTTAATTTGAACGTTCCTGACACATTTACCCGCCATCTAAATGTATACTGATTGGGCGCTATTGTTACCATAATGGCTCTACAGCTTCTATATGTTTGAACTGCTCGAACATTCTGCACATCCAAAGTCGTGGTACCTTCAGAGTAGTTATTTGAACAGAGGAAGCCCGCCACTTCTGGAATCCTCCTCTCGTGGCTCGGCTCTCGTGTTGAACGATGGCGGAACCATGAATCCTTCAATCCAAGCCTTCCTAGCCGAGACTTTAGCGAATCCCTAATGATTAAATGGATTACAAATATAGAGAGTAAATAGGATCACTAAAAGAAATCTCATTACGGATGGTAATCCTGGTTCGCAGTTCTGAGTAAAGCTGGTCACGCCTACCAAAACGGGAAGCCCTTGATCATTAATTTGAAATAACGGGCCACCGCTGTCACCAAAGCATATGTCTGTATGGATTGAGCCATTGGTTAGGAAGTGTTCCGGAGTAAGTGACCATCATGGTAGATTACTTTCGTCTCCCGCATCGGTGCCAGCGCAGAGTTCAACGCGAGAGTCGAAGCCCCCCAAATAAGCCTCGCACTTCTTGTTGGTGAATACCTGTAGATTGGCTTGTTGGAGGGTGTCAACCGTCCTCTGTTCGCTCGATCTACCCCAGCCCAGCGTGCGCACCAAGGCTCCAGGCGAGGATGCTTGGCCATCATCCAACAGAATTGGACTGCCGTAAGGCGCGAGCTTGCTTAGCTTCAGAACGGCATCTGCATATGAAAAGTTGTGAGTGAGTTGGTTCGTTTGGAGCCGCTCGGAAAGGTGCTCTCTTTACAGTCATTGATTAGTCTCCTACGATCCCATTCTGGATGGATATTGATTGCTCGCACTCCGATTACATAACCGTGCTCGTCATTGACCGAGCGTGTCCGATTATGGCGATGGAGGTGGATCATAACCACCTCGGGAGAGGCCGCCATATCTACACAGTGAGCAGCAGTCAATATGGTTTCCTTGTCCAACAGAGTTCCACCACAGAAGGTTGCCTGAGTCTGTGATGTCCGGACATACACCATAGCCATCCAGGGATAGCTGAAGGGTGGATTTACCTCCGACCCACCAAAAATACCCGAAGTTGGACGAGTAAAAGGGAACGCCTCACTGGAAAATCTCAGAGTCAAGAACAACCAAATCCACTTGAGGTACATATTAAGTTAGCAACGATGATTGCGACAACTGTCCTAACACTCGCTTGCTTTATAAACCAATGCTTGGCTGGATGTTCAATTAGATCAATACGCATTGTGAAGAGAGATCTATTAGGGATTGATGTCACCTGGGGCAACAATACCAAGTCCAGATTAACGTTTGAAATCAGCCTCGACTGTCCTAATACTCTGCTCATGACAATGACTACATTATCGATCATTATATCAACGTCATAGAGGTATACCATCGGAAGCTCTGCATTATCACCGACGATCATCCATGGAAAGCAACTTCGAACGGTGGTTCAGTTCCATGCAAATAATATGAAATGCACCAGCATTCATTCTAAAATACCAACAGAACTCGGAAAACATTTATTGAATTAGAATTTCATATATAATACAAGAAAACTGACGTGAGTATAAGCCAACAATTAGATTAGCACTAATATACATGGACCAAAGGCTCAAGTCCAGGCTCAGTTCCAATTCACTTGGGGCCGCTCTTTGGTGGCTTGAAGTTCCCGCCCTTCTTTTTACTTTTCTTGTTCAGGAAGGTTCGCCAGCTTCCCACTCTCGCCTCTCTTCCTTCATCCCATTGCTTCTGCTCCTGAACCTTTCGCTTTCTCTCGTTGATTTCCTCCTCTTTCTTGGACGCCTCCGCGCCCTCTCTCTCCAACTCGAGTTTTTGTAGCTTTCGCTTTCTCCACTCGATGTCGATGAGGATCTTTTTCAGCTTCTGCTCGACCAAAGGTTTGTATTCCTTTTTCAGCTTGTCGGAATCCGGTTTCAGCCCCTGCTCCTTGCTCACTTCGAACCTAGCCTCCAGAAGGAGCTTCGTTATGAAGGCTTTCCTCTCGTCGGTCTTGGCGTCAACCTCGGCTTTTTTAAGCAGATCGAAGGCGGTTTGGGCTTCCGGATGGTGGCATTTGTCTGGATGTATCAGGAGCGATTTCTTTCGATAGTTCAGTTTGATGTCTTCGTTGGTGCAGGTCTCGGGATCCAGGCTTAGGATCTCGAAGGGATTCAACTTGAAACAGCCCAGTATTCTGACGACCTCATCGTCGCGTTGTTGGTCAACTGTTCGCGCTGCTGAGTCAGACATCCTGCTATACTATGAAAAGAGTTCGAGCTGGGAATCCCAACATAAGGGAACATTTTCCACCCTCATGAGACGTGGGTAAACTCTTTTCAGGGGAGGGATTGAAATCAGGGTTAGGGTTTGAGGGAATCGATCAACATTATGGGAATCTTTGTTTAATAATTCATGATGCGGTACAACTATTATGTAGTATTGTATGTGGCTGCATATACTGATGGTTATTGCAAATCGAGGTATAGGTATGATACATGCGTAATGGAACGGTGAGGATTAAATCTCCCAAGGCTTCTTAGCTTCGTCCTCGATTCTCTTGGTGATCTTCTCGGTCTTCGACATGGAAACACCTGCGGTGGCAGTCAAACTGATTAAAGTAATGGCTTGTGCGTACATTCTGGCCTGCACAATCTTTTGAGACATGGTTAGGTATCTCTGCCTGGCCAAGTAGAACATCGAGGCCGTCATGCCAACAGCCCAAGTGGTTCCGATGATCCCGTATCTGTGCTCAGCAACATACTGTCTCCAGTCGAACGAATCAGCTGCTGGCTTGGGCGATTCCAAGCCTCTTGCGATCAGGTCAGCCTGCTGGAACTCCCGGAGCACCTGGAAGTGAACCCTCTCCCCCTGATAGATTGCCGCACCCACCACAGCATATCCAACAAAATACGATCTCAACCGAGGTGTCATGGTTTGAAAGTAACTGAGATTTCGTCGTCCAAGGGCCAACACCCCCAAACCAATGACTGCCCCTGCCGCAGCCCCCTGAAGTCCGGCAACGGTCACTCGTTGGCGATGCTCCTTTTCCTCCTCAGAGGTCAATACATGGTGTTGTCTGGGGCTCATGGTTAAAATGAAGTTGGGAATGAGGGCAGCAGCTCAGGGATCCGTCGCTTATAACCGCGTCCCGGTTGCGCTTGATTTCAAATACTTGGCTGTTTGTTCGTCGCTACCGCATGAAGCAGCGCATCAGTTAAGGGAATTACAGTTGGTGCAACCTTCCACAAATGGCCTGGTGCAAGAGCTATTTCAAATCCTCGCGAATCCAAATTGGACTTGTTTATATGCTATATGTGGGCACCATCGACGTCTCCTGTCAGTGTTCATCCACTGCACTTAAACACCGCAAACACCCTCAACATATCATCGTCTTCCTCGCCAGCAAATGGTCGAAATGAAGGGCCGTTCTCACCAATTGGTGTGACATCATTTGGATAATGGATGCTGAGGTCTAGGTCGGGCCATTACCCTATTTCGGGGGAGAGATTCAGGGTGGGGAGTAGGGCGAAAAATTGGGGCGAGAGAGCCTTCCATTGAATCAAGCTTTACAATGGATACATAGCGTTCCTGAGTGTAGATGAGTCGAAAAAATTTCTATATTCAAGTAGGGTGCCGAAAAAGCTGGGGAAATCGGAGGGGTAGAAAAGCCTACTAAACGAGTAGGGTTGCTGTTTCGTTCTTTGTTACTCAACCGGACCGAATAATCATTTGGTAGGTGGAAATTTAACGGACTCCGTATTGTAGTGTTTCGATATGACGTATCTCAGTGGACTGACTTTTGCCTTGCCTTTTTTTTTCGCGTCATTCGCAGTTCTCCAACATGTTCGCCCGCATTGCCTCCGTTAACGCCAAGAGAGCTTTCGCCCGCTCTGCTTCCACTGCCTCCACTCCTGCCTTGAACAACATCCGTAGCTCATGGAAGACCCTTGCTCAAGAGGAGAAGGCCAAAATCTACAACAAGATCGTTGAGGCCCAAAAGGGTGATTGGAAGGCCTTGAGCCTCGACCAAAAGCAAGCCGCCTACTGGCTTGCCTTTGGCCCCCACGGCCTTCGTAAGGCTCCTTTGGAGAAGGGTGATGGTATCAAGATCTTCAACGGTGTTGTTGCAGTTCTTGCTATCTCTACCGGTCTCTTCTACCTCATTCGCCAAGCCGGACAGCCTGCTCCTCATACTCTTACCAAGGAATGGCAAGAGGCTACCAATGAGAGGATGAAGGAACAAAAGGCCAATCCCCTCACTGGTATCACCTCCGAAGGTTACAAGGGTTCTGGCTTCGTTCATCTCCCACAAGACCAATAAACTCCCGGAAGCCATCTCCTTGACCATACAAGAAACAAGCATTTTGATATTCCTATTCGTTTTTGTGCAACAACTCATACCCTACCGCTCTCAATCCTCCCACTTCGATTTGGTTGAGCAGTTCGCTGTTCTAGCCTTTATCTGCCTGTCAGACTCATAAAACTCGAACAGAAATAAACCCAATGTTGACACCCATAATCCACTCCTCGATCATGCAGCCACTCGCCTGCCTTGACCTCCGTTCCTGCTACTCGGATTTGTTCGAGCTTTTTTGATAGTCCTATCATGCTCATTGACGTCGCTATAGATTGCCGATCTGTTTGGATCAACCAGTCAAGCGGCTGTTTCAATTTGTCTAGAGTGTGACATCTTCTTCCTCAAGGAACCAAACAGGATTCTTACTTGTGTTGCAGCAGATTCGATTTTGTGTATCATGGAGCAACGGGTTTGGTCAGAGGTTGAGTGCATCCAGATAGAGAGCAAAGTTTGCATAGAGAAATACTCTCGTCCACACGGATACGTCCGATGCACCTTCAACGAGCCAATGATGGTTTCAAAATTCAGAACACTCCCTGCTTCTCCAATGGATTTGGCATATATGCATCGTAGAACGCATCGTAGCCAGTTAAGCGAATGATCTTGGATGGTTATTGGGCAATTTGGGGTAGTACAACAGGATTCCCCCCCCATTCACCTAATCAACATCTTACAAATGATGCTAACGTGGAGTGAGTTATTTACGCCCCTCCGACGGTGCTCTGCTTTGGCGCAGCTTATTCATTATGAAAAGAGATTTTTTAATAATTACGAAGTGTTCTGGGAAAGATACATTGTAAGCGATTTTTAGAGCCCAGAGGATCCCAATGTAACTAAAAGAAGAACCACTAAAGTCGACTCTAGATTGGTTACTTGACAGAATAGATAAGCAGGAAGCACCGGATGGACCGATTAAATGTGACCCTTCTTGTTGGTGGCGAAAAGCATACGGATGGCGAAGACCTGGAGAGATGCAATACCAACAATAAGGGCGCACTCTAGAAGTGAGAACCAGAAGATACGGGACTCGGTGGACTCCACGGTAGCAAAATTTCTGTTCTCACGTGTGCGGAAATACTTCTGCATACGGTTAATGTTGTGTAAAGAGCCACCGATACGGGTAATGGATTCTTCAGTAGGGTTGGTGTGGTGTTCTTCCAAGGTTTGTCTATGGGGCAACATGGCCTTCACTTCGTTTTCAACGCTGATGTCGAAATCGACCAGCTTCTCAGCAAAGGTAGACATGCCGTTGCTGAAGCAGAAGCTGTATTCTCCCACCTCGTTACCAGTGAATACCATATCACCCTGGCGTTCCTTCTCGCCCTTGGCGACGATGCGTGATCTAGGGTCTAAGATCTCGTAGTCGATATCGAAATTACCACCGGTTTGCACCTGTTCGATGGAGATTGCTTTCATGAGTACTCCAAGAAGCAGTGGTAATAACAAGGGCCAATCTATGTTTAGCTTACCGCGAAATAGAAGGAAACCTTCTTTCCTTCAGCATCTACCCAAGCATAAAAACAAGCTTTATCATTAGCAGGCACCCAGTATGTCAAAGCGGTCGCTTGCACGGTTGGAGTGTAGGTGGACAAGAAAAGAGTAATATAGACACTCAAAAGAGCCACGAAAGCAGTAAGACTCTTCATGATGGAGATATGTGCGAGTTAGGTTTCGAATTTAACCTTCACTGTTCTTGAGGTAACCTAGCAAAGAGAAAGGACAACAGCAAAACTAGAAAAGTAACTTGCTAAGTATGGGCTTGACCCTGATGAGTGTCTGATTGTTACATTACGTTGATTCTTTTGCGTCCTCGCTAGCATGATCTCTTACATGGGTTGATTGGATTGGTTCATTTTCATTCATTGTTTAAATTGCTTCCCACGTGACCTGAAGTCAACACTTTGCTTTCCTCGTCATTGAACCACCTACTCAATCTGAATAACCTTAACCTCGAAGTTGATCTCTGCTATTGAATAGCAAGAGGTCAACTTCGAGGTTAAGGCTATTCAGATTCTGTCACCACCAATGCTTATCCGAAACCGAGCACTCGTGACTAATTTTATGCGAATAGTTTGGAGCGCTCCAGAAATCTCGTTATCCGATCACAACGTATTAAAGCCGTGAATTGCTTCGTGCTTGCAGCCTAACGCTGTTAAATGCCACGTTTCGGTCAATGAGGTGGATTCTGGGCGTGGTCATCGTAGTTTGGTGCCTTTTTATGGCATTTCTTGGTTTCGCACCTGGGCTGGAGGTAGAGATTAACGACAAAGTCCTACACTTCTTTTGCTTTGGATTCCTGACTTCACTTATCTACTTCTTCCTAAATTCCCCCACTCTGGCTCAAAATGTTATGAGAGCCGCACTCGCCGCGCTCGCCCTAGGCCTTTCGAGCGAGTTTGTTCAAGGGTTATTGCCGTATAAGCAATTCGACTGGCTTGATATTTGCGTAAAGAGTACTATTTGCTAATATTTCCCGAGTTGTTGCTTACTTCACCTTTTTCCTTCATAAAGGCAAACCTGCTTGGTAGTTCTGTCTTCCTTGGAGCATCCGCCGCGGCTGACGCTCGTTTACGGTCTCGGCGAGAGTATCGCTCATACACAGAGCTGAATAGGATCCTGGAGGAGGAGCCGTTGGAGGAGGTATAGGGAATAGGAATCAACGTGAGCATTCCTTGGGCCTGGTCATTTCTACGAAACCAGGTATAGAGAGGCTGCCTTATAAGAATAGCGATATGATTATTGGAAACATCCCAAAGATATAAGTAAAGGATCATCGCTCCATGGTTTCAGGAGTGTTTATTTTGGTAGATCTTATCGTGGATTTGCTCTACAATTGGGACTAAACTATCTTCCAAAATAATATGAATATATTATGAAGCTGGAGAAGCCACATCGTCAAATGCAAGTTAGGATTCACCGTCTTTGCCGTCCTTTCCATCCTTACCAACAGAGCTCTCCACAGATATCCCATCCGGGGATTGTTCACTTTCCCAATAGCGGATTTCTCTGACACCGTTTGTGGTCACCCGGTCCATGGGTGATGCTGCGAGTAAAGATGCGGCGGAGACCGAGAGCAAGAGGATGGTGGTAAACCTCATTGAAATGTAATACACAGAGCTTGATGTCACTGACGATTTCATCAGTCAAGAGGGGTATTCATTATGTTGGCAATTCTTGGTTTAAATTACTACAGCGTGGATTATTATGCACTAGATATTCTAGTCTACTCAGCCATGTATGAGCTGGCGGTAATTGTAGCTATATATTCTTACGTACATGCTAACACCGTCGTAATCAATAATCGCAGCCCCAACATTCCAAGCATTACAAACAACAATGGTCAGAGCAAATGAACCTTATTTTACTTCACTATACATTTGATGAGGCAACACAATAAATTAAGCTAAACATTCCCGAGCATATTTGCTATTCTTCTAAGCTCAAAAACAAGATTAAAATACAAATGAGAATATCATAGATGGCTGCTGGATTATTGATCGCCTTCGGTTCTTCTTCTCTTGAAGGGGATGCGTTTGTGTTGTTTGGCGGCATTGTGTTTTCTGCGCTTCTCGATAACCTTGTCAATGCTACCGGCTTCCTTGAGATTTTTGAATTTATCAACAAGCTCCAGTTTCTTGAGCTCGGCTGGAAGGGAAGGTGTCAGCAGGCTGTTATAAGAAGAGTCGGATTGGGTACTTGAACAAATACGTACATCTCTTCAAGAAGAATGGCTTCTTTCCCTTGGAAACCATCTCCATTTCGGCCTTCTTTCTACTGTGCTTGATTTCTTGTTTGCGATGTTTCTCCTTCATGGCCGCTTGTTGGGATTGCTAAAAAGAACTGGGTTGTCAGCGCGCCATGCTCCTACGGGGCTGGGGTTTCCATCAACATACCATTCTCTGAAGCTGACTCTTCAGTTTCTCCACTTGCTTAGGATCTCTCTCTTTAGCGATGGACTCACGGAGCATTCTCAGCTCATCGGACTTGTAGTTCTCCAAAAATTGATAGGATTTACCAAACATCTCCTCATTCAATTTTCCAGATAGGTTATCGAAGCGGGGATCACGAGTTTTCTTGTAGAAGAAAGGGGGTTAGTCCAGGTAGAACGAGACAGGCGGCAGAATAAATGATAACACGTACTAGTTTTGGCCCCTCTACAACATTTCTGAAGCGACTGACCGGTCTCTTCGAAGTGACTTCCATGGGCCTAAACGAAAATTCCGAGAACACTGATTAGTCGAGGCTCGTTGAAGAGAAGTAGAGGGACTCTTGAGTACTTCTTCTTGCTTCCTCTTCCTTTCTTGGAGGTGGTGACCTCTTCGGGAGCGGAGTCGGATTCTTCAGAAAACTCATCAGAGCTGTTGATGTCCACCTCTTCCTCGTCGTCGTCGTCGTCGTCACTTTCCTCTTGTGCTTTCGTTCTGAATTTTTTGTGGAATTCTTTCAGGCCGATTTCCTTTTGGATTCTAGCTAGTTGTTCGAAAGAGATCTCTTCGTCGTCTTGGCGAGGCATGGTGAGAGTTTCCAAAAAATAGAGAGGGATTGACTGTACACCGAAAGCCAGATACTTCACACCCAAAATCTTGAGAGAAAAAAAGAAACAAAAGAACGTGACTTGGATTTCAATCTATCCTGAATATGTTTATGTACCGATAGACGAAGTGGGATTATTTCTTGCATAACTCCCAAGGTCATGGGGTGAGTCAGATCCGCATATTGCGATGGGGAAGCTTATGGGGCTCCAACTTTTACTCGAATTGAGAGCCAGATGAAATACCCTTCTTGGTGGAAAATTGGCGAGAGCTTTCAAAAGGTGAGCCCAGTAATTATTTCTCAACCACGAAAGAAACTCTGTCGCTTTCTTTTTTATTTATATCTTTAACCTCCCCATCAAAGTGATTTACAAAAACCATGAGTGCCACTGAGAGCTGGAAATACCCCGAACACAAAACCTACCCCAAAGTCCCTGAAATTGAGGAGGTCGACAAAGATGACCGCGAAGGTAATAGCCAGATATCTTAAGTTATCTCTGTTCGAGAAGTGCATCCATGTAACCAAGCTTTGCCTCCGCTTGGATTTTGCTGTCTTTAGCTGTCTTGGCTGCTCGTAACCAAAGGGTTCGTGAGGACTGGGTTAAATTAATGGAAGAGAGAATCGTCAAAAAGAAACTTCGTGAATGTTATAGAACTCAAGGTGTTAACCACTACGAGAACTGCCGTCACCTCGCACTTGCCTATCTCAAATCCCTTCGCACCAACAAGGTCCGTGGCCCTAGAGAAATCAAGGACACTTTGGCTGATGTGAGTACACGTTCTCTTTTCTGGCGTTGGTCTATATCTATATTCACCTCACCTAACACCTCGTTGTTGGTTTCTCGTTTAGTTCTAGGGAAATCGCTAGATACTGAAAATCGTCTTTTTCTCATAAACACTTCACTTTGTTCCAACTTTATTCGCATTATTAAAGTCATGTTCTCCTCGGATGTTGTTCATGTTCAGTAACCACTTCATGTTAGATGACATTTCACGACAATACGTGGGCAATGACTAGGTAGAATTTGGTTACTCCTACCTCTGGTTTGACCCTAAGTTGGTATCTGTATATTCGTGTGGTGGTGTTGGTCCTCAATTATTCGGGAACAACAGAATAAATCTAATGGGGGTTTTGACGGGAATCAAATATTCTGGAATCGTCATGAATGAATCCTACCACTATGACCAGAAAGAAAAAAAAAGAAAATTCCTAACATTGGGAGATGGTGTACTTGATGAAAACGAATTTAACCAGAGTTTAAAGTGTTGGGCTCCAGTCGACACTGCTACTTTCCTTAGTACATTTCTGTTAACATGGCTGCGCTGTTCGAGGATACTGAATTGGATGCTTTGCTCAATGCAGCTGCTCAGAACTTGAAATCTCAGGAAAACAAGTAAGCTGCGACACCACTAATTACTGCAAATCACCCAGATTCTAAACCATCTCCACCTTACAGAAAACAACCGAAACCTTCTCTCATGAGGTATCTATGCGTAGCTTCTAGAGCTGATAAATATGCAGATTTTTTAACTAGATAACAGGTTCCCTTCGCTCGATTCTGGATTGAAAATCAAAGAGAACCTTTACATCGAGACCAAAAAAAAGGGAGTCTCTAAAATGAAGAATACTGCCGTGGCCTTGGAAGATGACGATGCTTCTGCTGAGCAAACTAAGGCACTCGAAAAGCTCCCAACTCGGAAATTATTGAAGGCTGAGTTGCCAACCAGAAAAGAACTTGCCAAGGTATTGCCGATTGCGTTTGAAGTAGTTCCCCAACAATGAGTTAGTTTGACTCAATCTGGATGCCATTAGGAAAAGGAAAAGACTGCTGGCGCGAAATGGTTCGACATGCCCGCACCTGATATCACCGACGAGTTGAAGAGGGATTTGACTTTGATCAAGCTGAGAAATGTTTTGGATCCTAAGCGTCATTACAAGAAGGATAACAGCAAAGAACTTCCAAAATACTTCCAGGTACTCTTCACCTTTGCAATGATTTCCATGTACCAGCACCCGTACCAACCTTTCTCGTCTTTCCCAGGTTGGAACCATCATCGAGGGTGCAGGAGAGTTCTACTCTGCTCGTCTCACGCGCAGAGAGCGCAAGGAAACCATCCTGGGCGAGCTTATGGCTGACACCGATTCCAAACGCTACTTCAAGCGCAAGTTCTTGGAGGTTCAAGAAACCAAACAAGCTGGAGGCAGGAAGCATTTCAAGAAAAGATTCAAGAAGAGAGATTAGATTAGATTTTGGCTTATTTCCCACCTCACTAGAACGTCAAATAGCTCCTTTTTGTAAAAATTTAATTTCTATAGTTTGACTCCTGTCAATCCACTTCGGCTGCTTTGTTCTTACAAAAATAACCTGTATAAACGATCATTGATCTAAGGCCCATCCAGCTTTTTCATCTTGAACACTCGATACGGCTGGTTTTGGAATTCTTCGTCGATCATTTCGTTGGGTACCTAGAATATTGAGATGAGGAAAATGATGCTATCACTGCGAGCGGGGGAGTAGTCACCTGTTCGATATCGAAGGAGAACCTCTTAGCCAGCATAAAGAACTTCTCTTCACCCAAGCCTCGTTCCTTATATACCATATAGATCTCCGTCTTCGAATCAGACAATCGACAAAGTGTCTTTAACAGATCTTTGTGGAAGTCTTTTAGATACAATATCTCTGAACCTAGAATCACTTCGTACGGGGGCGACAGGTCGTTTATCTGGGCTTCATCCCCCCTGTAGTAAAGATTGAATACCACTTTCATTCAAGAATCTTCGCTCAACCACTGTACCAACTCAGCACTTTGACATCAACGTCTTCTTCCGAAAGGTCACCAACTAGGGCGCGAGTATTCAACTCGACGTTTTTCTGTGTCAGCTCTATCAAGTCTGGTATCTCTGTTAGGACTACTTTTCCGCCTTTTTGTCAAATTGGTCGGTTAGTAGATGTGGCGCTGCCCATTACTTGTCGCCAGCTAACAAACCAAGTGACCAAGTTACGAGGCCCACCAAGCCTGTCCCGGCACCAAGCTCAACGCATCTCTTCCCCTTTACTTTCACATGCTTCTGTATGAATCTCGACAGAATATAAGCCTGCTCGGGCCTCAGAGTTAGCCAATATACCACGCCGGCGATTTCAGTACTCTTACCCCATCCCACACAATATTCCCGGTGTTTTGGGTGATGTCTATCTTCTGGTCTTGATTCTGTTGTATGACAACTGGAAGAAGGTAAGTAAGCGGTCATTCACACCAACATATACACCCCGCTTACTTTCATGCCCGTTAAAAATAAACGATCTGACCGGATCGTATTTCTGGTTGGCGTACGGATTACAGAACCTCCAAGGGACCAAAGCGTTTTCAGTCATTGCTTCAGTAGCTATAACCAGCTAATGGACAAGATTGAAGATTACCAATACCAGTAACTTAGGTACTCGTGGAGCATTTAAACTCGCGATTTCGGTATTGAATATTGTGGAATTGTCTATTTGGAAACATGTTGGCAATGGGATGAGTAATTCGATTAGCAACTTAATTTCCGAGCCGTGGAGACGGCATTTGCAAAAATTTCTTCCATCTGAGCCTGCTGGTGTGTTGATATCCCGCGACGGCAACAAGGCGTTAATGACTGGGAAGAGTTTAGTGGAAGGAAAAAGGAGCCATAGAGTATTAAAAAATGAAAGAAGTAAGAAAGCGCGGTAGACCTCGACATGAACTCTCCGAGCATTTCATAGTGTTAGACGAGATGGCGAACAAGAAGGATCGTTTTGCAGTATGTAAATATTGTGCGGAGAGAAAGGGGGAGACGGTGGCCTTTCAGCAGAAGATCCTTAACAAGAAGGCCAACTGTAGAAAGCATTTGGAGAATTGCCAGTATTTCACTGGAACGCTGCCTCCACAAGACGAGTCTGCGCCTAGAAAGCACGAGAGCCTTTTGTTGGAAGGCTCTATGCTGGAGAATGCGCAAACATCCACCCCGCGAACCCCAACCTCCGCAATACAGGTATCCTGCCCTACACCACCCTTGATATCTATGGAGCACTTCACATTTCCACCCGATCTGGTGATGAATTCGACGAATTCCGAATCTCTGATATCTCGCGTAGAGAGACACATGGAAATAATAGCCCCACTTTCCCTCGCTGATACAACTTGGGACAATGTGGGACTATTGATAGGTATTTCTTCGTGGACCACATAGTCACTTAGCAACATTATACTGACTAGAATCTCCAGAGCCGCCGAAGACTCGTCAGTTTGCTACTCGTGTGATTTTGACAACTGACCTGACGAAACAAGTCCTAGATGACGCTGTAGCTGATCCCAAAGTCGGAGTCATCATATCTTATCGACCCCCGATGTTCGAACCATTGAAGAGGTTGAATATGGCGGATGAGCGCCAGGCGTTGATTATGAACTGTATTGTCAATGGAATATCAGTGTACTCGCCGCACTCAGCTCTGGACAATTGTGACGGTGGTGGTTAGTGACGGATGCAATATTGTGTAACATAATGCGCGAACTTAATGGATGCTCTTCGTAGTGTGTGACTGGATGGGTCGCGCTTTAGGAGACGGAATCATCACATCGATGGCCCTCAGTCCTGGTGCCACCGGTAGGGTTTTCCGCAGCTTCATTAATTGCACAATCTAAGCTAAATTCCATGTAGAACTCGACGGCTCCGGAGTGGTCCGAATATTGACGTTAAGCCACCCCACCTCCCTTGATATGATAGTGGCTCGACTCAAACTCAATCTCAGCGTAAAGCATGTACGAGTGGCGCCATCGCAAAGGCATGCGCAACAGGATGGCGTCTTTTCACAAAACATTCGTACCATCGGGATCTACGCCGGCTCAAGTAAAGCGGAGTTTCTCTGATGTGTCGGTTTTTATCGTCTCCTCACTCTTGTTTATTTAGACCCTTCAGTGTTCGCCGCGGTAAAAGCAGATGTGTATTTTACTCGAGAAATGTCCCGTCAAGACATGCTGATGGCTGCGTCCAGGGGCACGAGCGTAATTCTATGTAAGCGGGGACTTTGGGTTATTCCTTTTTTTGGAGTTCGAGTCTAACTTTTCGGGTGGCCAGGTCAAGACCCAAATACTGAACGCAGCTACCTTCACCACGTACTCAAACCAAGGCTTGAGAAACAGTTTCAAAACGAAGGGGAATCAATTGAGGTTGTGGTCAGCGAGCATGACTACGACACGTTGCTCGTGATGTAGGGGAATGGTTGGAGTCGATTCGATGTAACATATGTAGATTTCTTCTTTTATTAGACTTTGACCAAGTAGCATCCTTAATAAACGAGATAATCCCATCCTCGCACAAATAGGCAGGTCTCCCATACCTTAATATTGCTGAAAGTAGCCTAATTCAGCTATTACACGTTGGTGAAGGGAGATGCATCAAAGAGAAAATATTCCGCAATCGTTAGGTCCGGCTACACCTCCACCATTTCCAAGTCGTCGTCGTCGTCATCCATCTCCAACTCCTCGTCAATATTCGGCTCATCGCCCTTGCCGTCGCCTGACTGATCAGCTTCTTTCTTCTCTTTCCCTGCCTTCTTGAATTCAGGCTTCAGCTGATACATGGAGGTATATGGTCCCTTCTTGTTGAGAATACAGATCTCGTTGAGCACTTCTTTGAGATACGACTGACGTCAACCAAGTTAGTGGCAAAGCAATATCAGCAAAGTCAGGAACCGGCTCACTAACCACTGGCTGCTTCGTGTACTCGATGATGCCTTTGAGCGTCCAGTATGGATATTTCTCGAAGCCTTCGAATAGAAGATCCATAAGCTCGTTTCGAGGCATACGAATGGATTTGGAGTCTGGGTTGGGCTTCGCTTTTTTCTACAAACAGATTTGGAGGTAAATCAAGTGTTTCAAAGGTTCCCAGCCATGCCGGATACTAACGAAGCTGTTTCCGCGAAATTCAGACATGGCACGTGCTGCTGGTAACATAGCGGTCTTGTCATTGTCGGACAACACTTTGACCGAGCGTTGTGGCTTGCCAGCTTGCATCAGACGGCCTCTCATAATACGGCGGTATTCGTCGTTGTAGACTGGTACCACTCCGCACTCATGGTGTACAGTGCCGGCCAACGAATCGGCAACTGCTCATGCGGTTAGTCGAGTATTAGGTACACCTATTCCGCATATACTCAGTTCCCTTACCTCCAGCCTTTCCGTCCTCCTTGAAGACGTACATATTTTGCACCTGCTGGTTGGTGATCTGAATGCTGTACTCTCTAGGAATATCGGTTGTTGTTGGCGTATTTGGAATCAACAGAGAAATCTAACAAAAGTCACAAGTAAGTTTGAATGCCCTCACAATATCATAGTACAGGATAGGGTGGGTTACTTTGGGTGGTTTTTGGCGTCCAGTAGTGGTTGGTGGACTGGCACATAAAATTAAAGAGAAATCGTTGTAGCAGGTGACAGACACTAAACTTGATAGAGCCGCAAAGACGGGAATAAAACTTACGCTTCAAATATTCTCACTTTGCCCATGTCTAAACCATCCTCCTCTATCTTATCCCACTTCTCCGCCAAAAACTTTGGGACCTAAGGAAAGGTGATTGTTCGAATGAGATTGTCCGAGGGTGCATTCTCAGGCAAAATGGGAAACCCCCTCACCTTGACCAGCCAAATCTTGGTATCTAAACTACTAAGATCCAAATCAACGTTCGAGTGATCCTCTTCGATAGGCACAAGCTCTTCCTCATCCTCCTCGTCAAAGAGATAATCAACCTCGTCAGATTTCCTCTTTGTTTGTGACATTGGTATAACTTGGTGCTTTCAAAAGAAAGGATTGATCCGGAATTCTTAGATTTAAATGTTTCTTGAAAATAAGGAAAAAATCGAGAATCCTGAACTTGGGCTAAATCATGTGAACTTTGCCATATATATCCCCCCTCGCGGATACTAAACGTCACTAGAAATTATTCCAGTCACTTTCATTCCTGCCTCAAATTGCTTTGCTTATGTCGAAGGACGAAGATCTAGAAGCTCGTTTGGCAAGTCTCAAGAAGGGTGGCGACTACAAAGAAACTGATGAGGAACTTCAAAAAAGATTCAACACTGTATTTGGACACAAGCCAGTAGTCTTGAATAGTTCTTTCACCGTTCCGGATTCCGCGGTGGATCAGGACGAGGTAGAGAGATTACTAAATGAACTAGAGTTAAGCGAGGAGGATTTCTCTACGCAGTTTGGTATCTCACCTGATGTTCCAAATCTGAGTCCGGCTCATACCGGCAAACTTGATAAGGTAGTGGACTCCTTTGTGGGAAGGGAAGATTTGGCAGGAGATGTTTTAGCGGAAGATACCTTAATTCGCCAAGTCAACGAAGAAATATCTCTTAATAATAAATACAAGCATATCGAGCTCAAGGTCGATAGTGACCTACAAACACGCTTAAACGAACTGAAAGAGAATCCACCAGTCTCGTCTCCCTCAAAAGAACATAATAAATCGGCCCTGGGCCCGCCACCAAAAGCCCTGTCGATTTCCGACCTGAAAGAAGAAGAGAACTGGTGCTGTATATGCAACGAAGACGCTACTGTAGAATGCCCTGAGTGCGACAACGACAAGTACTGCGAGAACTGCTTCAGGGAGGGACATTACGTTGACCCTATCGACTGGGAATACAAGAAGCACAAATGTGTTGCCCTCAAATCTCAAGCAAAGTAACCTGTTGCCTGCTTTGCATCGACAACGCTGTATCTGATGATTAAATGTATTGTGATTGATTTATTCTACTATACCAAATCCCTTTTTATGTTATGAATAATTGTGATTAACACATTCGTGAATAGAGGCCAAATTGTGGTGGAAATTTTAAAATTTGTTTTTGTTTTCATTAATGAGAATCAAAACAACACTATTGTTCTTCTATTTCAACAAGCTACACTCTAAACCTCTTTCACTTGCCGCTCACATTCAATATGGTCTCCTCAGAAACGCTTGAATTCATCAACAATCCGCTCGAAGTGCTACAAAAGGTTTTTGAAGCCGCGTGGGGCAACGGGCAGTATAGTTCGTCTAGCAGTGGCTTCACCGAGTATTTTAACTCCATCTTCAACACGGAGGAGAAAGTACGCCAGATCCCTTCTTTAACATATCAAACGACGACTCAACTCTCGAGAAACACCCTGGTCCGTTTCCGGGGAATGGTGCAGGATACTAGCCTTGGCCAAGAATGCTTTATCGACGTACTTGAGTCTACGGATAAGAGCAACGGAGGAAAAGTATATCACTGTCATCGGTTTACCGATGTCGACCTGGAAGAAGAAACGGAACAGTTCGTTCGTCACTTTGACTCTCCCAATAACCGCGTGGACGAGAAGCAACTCTTTTTCTGCGTCACCATTCCTGGGGAGACTACTTGGGCGAAGAACCAGGCGGAGACCATGTTCACCAACTCCAAATCGGAGGATCAAAGCATTGAAGAGCTTCGCGAGATGACTCAATCAATTTCTATTGAGGGAACACCTACGAGGCACCAGCAAATATCCGATCAAGATATCCCTTTCCACAAGAAGATCACCTTCCGGTCTTGGTCAAGGTTTATGGAAACGAGGAAGGCCCCAAGGTGGGAGAAATCGTAGAATTCATCGGCGTTTACACCCCACCCACTCCTTCCACCGCCACACCGAACACAATGAATGCCGACTTTGGTGTCAACGAAAGTCCCGTTGATGCTACTTCCGTTCCATGCCTACACACCATTGTCTACCGCAAAATCGACGAAAAGACCGTTCCAGAAAGCCGAGTGGCTGAGCTTCGCCAAGAAGCGGAGAGTATTCGCTCGAAATTGATTGAATATTTAGCCTCGTCTCTTGGCGGTGATCAACTAGCCGCCGAGTTCCTGTTGCTTCAGCTCATGTCTTACGTTCACACACGTAAGAGCGGACTTTGTCTAGGAAATCTGTCGCTCAATATTTGCAAAGTTCCTGATACGTTACCGGAGGGTGCTACTTCGAGTGGCGTTCCACTCAAATCATTCACCTCCAATCTGGCCAACGTGTTGACATCTGTCCTCCCGAAGTTTTACACTTTGCCACTTGCCCTTAGCCTGCTCAACAACAATTCATTTACCCCCAAGAGTGATGAGTTCCTCAAATCCGGAATGCTCCAGGTACCCGATGGGACTACCTTGCTGATCGATGAAACGGCTCTTGACGAAGGAAACCTCAATGACTCCGGTGTACGCAACATTAACGAGCTGCACTCGATTTTACAGACGCAGGAGCTGACCTACGTTTTCCCGTATTACGAGATGAAGTTTCCAGTGAACATTGGATTGATCGTTTTGTCCAATGCCAAAACATTCTTGCCTGTGGATTGCGTAGTCCCGCTAGAGCCAACCTCAGCGACTCCATTCGCTGTGGATGAATGTTTATTGGAGAAGTTCCGGGCTTACCTGATGGCTTTTCGTCATACTGACTACAACATACCTGAGCACATCTCCCAAGTATTGCAAGAAGATTTCGTCAAGAGAAGACAAGAGGCTTACGCTGCTGGGCAGGAGTTAATGTCTCAGGGTGACATGCTGTTCCTTCTCACCTTGGCAAGGCTTGTTGCCCAAAGCTTTCGGCCAAACCGAATTGAACGAGCATATCTGGAAATACACAGTTGAGTTAAATGAATCAAGAAAACAAAGGGTGAACGGTCTACCTAGCCGCCAAGCCACTACTCCCACTTTGAACCGCTAATCATAAAAAAGCGACTGGTTCACTTCTCTGTATTATTAGTGCTTTTCAATCATGTAGAAATAAATCCCACGAAAAATATCGGCTGTGACTTATTTCGTATTATATACGGTGTCAACTGTAGCAGATTTGGTGCAACACGCTGTAATCATCATTGGTACAGTGATCGTCTGCAGCGTCATTTGAGAGCGGTATTTCGCCTCCATATCTCGTTCCCCGATCCCGCACATCCTCGGAGATGATTCTCGTGAGAATGGGCGAGTTGGGTTGAAAAGTAGGCTTGGTCATCCAGCGAAGGATATGATTGGCAGAAGAAATTTTGGGTGGCTTTGGGCCAAATTTCAACGATATTAAGAGCATGCATGTACGTGGGCTCGTTATCGAAAATGAAAAGTTTATTAACGACCATAAACCCTTTGGCTTTCCGTACCTTGTCCGGCCATCGGTTCAAGTATCAACAGCTTCGTCTTAACCAGACTTTTGCCAAAATCATTGCTTTCGAAGATTATGGTAAACCAAGAGAGGTTTTGAAGTAAGTCCACCCCGTTTAATACTTTCGAGCGTGGTTTATTGAGATATAAATAGGCTTCGTCAAGAGCCTCTCCCGGAGCTCTCCTCAAAAGATCTCCATGTCAAATTCCTGGCTGCCCCGGTGAATCCAGCGGATGTCAACCAAATTGAAGGTAGCTACCCAGCCAAGCCTATCTTCCGACCAGGTATTGGAGCCATTGGAGGAAATGAGGGAGTAGCGGAAGTGATTGCCGTTGGAGCAGATGTGAAAGGGTTTAAGATCGGAGATTGGGTGATCCCGTCGAAGCCCGGCTTTGGTAAGTACAACCTTCTCCTTGGAACCGAGTTTCTCCACCATACGTGTTAAAGGAACTCAACCTTCTACTTCTAAGGTACTTGGAGAAGCCACGCCGCCGTTCAGCCGGAAGAAATCCATCGAATCTCCAAGGAAGGAATCTCAGTAATTCAGGCAGCCACCCTTACTGTGAATCCTTGCACAGCCTACAGAATGCTGCAAGACTTCGTGGAACTGAAAGAAGGTGGGCATTCATCGGAAGTCTTGCATAGCGTGGCATTTGCTTACACCTATCTTAGGGGATTATGTTGTTCAGAACGGAGGCAACAGCGGAGTTGGCCAGGCAGTCATCCAAATCGCACATGCCCGTGGGATCAAGACAATCAACATTATTCGTGACAGGTAGACTAATCCGATCCTACGCCAATCTTCGATGATTGATAACACTCTTTCAACAGAGGAGAATTTCGAGGAAGCTGCACAGAAGCTCAAGGATTTAGGCGCCACCCACGTAATTGCCGACACAAATATTCGTAAGCAAGAGACCCGCGATTTAATTAAGAGCATTGGTCGCCCTATTCGTTTGGGATTGAATTGCGTTGGCGGGAAGACTACTACGGACATGTCTAGACTTCTAGGGTGAGACTATGCATGTCCAGACTTGGCGCCTCCTCAAATCTAACGGCATATCGTATTGTGTAGAAATAATGCCACCCTGGTCACCTATGGTGGTATGAGCCGTGAACCGTTGACATTCCCCACATCCATCTTCATTTTCAAAAACCTCACCGCCACGGGATTCTGGATGACCAGCTGGTCCAAGGAGCATTCCAAAGAAGAGCGTGCTCAAATGTGGGATGAAATACTTGATATGATGCGAGATGGTAAACTCAAGGAGGTCCCCAACGAAGCAATCAGCTGGGGAGCAGGCACCGAGTGCCTTCCACAGGATCAAGAGCAAGATATGCTCAAGAAATTCACTGACGTCGTGGACAAAGCATTGTCCGGCTTTTCCAAAGGAAAGCAGATCGTATTGTTCTAGTACACCCCATTTTGTTCCAGATCTCTTTCCATCGCAGCCCGAAGCAGGCTGCTTCTTGATATGCATCCGGTAAATAAATTGAGCATTTCTTGGCAATGCCCACTTTGCTGAAATCGTTCACAGACTGTGTGGTTTAGATGGATTTATTTAATTACAATTTATGTAAGGATTATATATATATTGAACATAAATTTGTACTCTGAACAGATAATGGTTGTGTGGCCTGCTTACGTATGGCCATGTATGAACATCAGCGAGGGAAAAGGTATTTTACAAGAATCGTCAGTGAATTTGTCGATCAATGCGGATCGGATCGATCTGCTCGAAGCAAATCATTACTCAGATATCTTTCGACGCTTACTGCAGGACATAAACGGATCCTCCTCTTCTATATCCCGAACCGGAGAAGATGACAGCAGATTCGACATCTCCTCATGCTGGTTATCTCCTTGCTCGGGTATTTCATGATATCTCAAAGGCGAGATAGGCGAGCTGGCTACTTCGAATTCGACCTTGCCATGTACATTTGGTAGAGGTCTTGTGGACTTCTCAACTGGGGCTTCGCATGCATCTTGGTTCATGCTTGGCTTTCCTTCGGATGCCTGTTTAGCATCTTGGGTGGAATCGGCTGTAATTGATAAGCGCCTAAGCTTAGGTGGATTGTTGAATCCAAACGCTGGGCTTTCTACGGCAATTTTGGTTGGCAGCTTGATGGGGGTGTTGGAAAGTAGGCACTTGACGAAAGGAGAAGATGGGACACCGGATTTTTCTTCGGGCTTGAGAGCTGCGCCGTTGTTGAAACGAACTGGTGTGGTGCTGGTCACTTCTATAAGTGGGCGACGATCACGTGGTTTGGGGGAGAAGACATCTATTTTCTCCAACTCCCGTCTTTCACTATCTCTCATCAGTCGGGTAGCAAGAGGGGGCTGCGCCTCAAGTCTCTGGGCAAGGCTCCCGGGGCTAAAGAGAACCGAAGGGCCTTTCCTTACATTGGGATCCAGGTACAGGTTCTGGGAATTGGGATTGAGCTTAAGGTCGGCTTTGGTTGGCGAGTGAGGTGAGGAAGCTCTATTCGACAGACTGGGACGAATTCCGGGTGTTTGAGCTTTGCGTTCATATCTCTGGTTGGTTGGGGAAAGGGTTAAGCTGGAATCAAGTCCATTTGCAGATATCGACCGGTCAGGAGGAGGTAAAGTCCAGCATTGTCGATGATGTTTAGGTGACAAAGCCTTGAGGTCGGGATGTCTGGAGCTGGGTGTAAGGGGACGTGACATGGCAAATGTAGACATGTGTTGAACAGCAGGGTTAATAAAGCTCAAGTCAGTAACGTAAACAAAAGTCAAAGGGATTGCTGATTTACTGGGATGGATCAAGGATAAGGGGATTGTGGTAAACTATGAGCAATAAATATTCCCTCACCCATGCCCAGAATCAAAACAAAGACATCGTTTGTACGACTGGCTTTTGCAACAGGGGTGAAGAGGTAAACAATTGGCAGGTCAGACTAAATCAGGATACGAATAAGGCAGGGAAAAATTACGAATTTGTGACCTTGGTTTGACACCTAACCTATTAACTGGTCTCATCCTACGATTAATGAAGGGATTCCAACGATGATGTAACATTTAATTGATTAAGAGTTACCGAAAGATAATGTTCTTCTGGATCACTCCTCAAGTGTAAACAATGGAAGTAAATACCGCAATTTATATACGGCCAATGACACCACGTATCCTTGGAATCCCTGTGCATCATTGGCCGTTCTCAAAATACATACATCAGGTACTCGATCCAATCATTCAGCAACAAAAATAACCATCGAAGATTACACAGATGCTGCATGAAATCGATGGAAGAGGTTCATTGCGATCGATATATATGGTGCATGACTACTTCTAATTGGAACTGCGCATTTCAGGAGTCAATGCTCATGTTTGTATGAGAGGGCGGTTGCACGGTGGTAAACATTTCGATTTTCGGTTGATTTCCGGTAGTATTTATTGTTCGGTTCATAGTAGAGTTGACATTATATTATGGAATTACAGGGGAGTTTTCAGAAAGTGAAACCGCACTCGCGAAGAGAGTCCTTCAGGGCATTCAGCAACGTTTCTATATGGAGTCGATCTGGCTGGATTACTGAGGTCCCCATGTGGCCAATTCTGAAGTATTTGGTAGCGATAGCTGGGTGCAAGCCGCCAGCAATCATTACACCGCGTTTGGCCATCTTCGGTAGCAGATCTGTGGCTTGGATACCGCCTGGGTAATAGACCGCAGTCAGGCCATTTGCAGAAGAGGCCCTCGAATTGGAAACCAATTCCAATCCCCAACTTTGGATAGTGTCCTTGACCAGATTGCTGACCTCTTGGTGTCTTGCAAAACTTTTTTCCATCCCGTAGTTCAGTAGCTTTTTGAGGGCTACGTTCAGAGCCATGACCAGCTGCACCGCTGGTGTTGCAAAGTACGATGGTTTGCGCGCCTCGTAGCTTTGCATAATGGGGATCCAACGCTGCCATGCTGCGAAGTAGCTTTGGGGCTGTGATTTGCGTGTTTTGAACGTCTCGATGGCACGTGAGCTGGCCACCAACAGTGACAGCCCTGGTGGTGCACCGATTGCTTTCTGACTGGCGGTGACAACGATGTCCAAACCCCAGTCGTCCATTCGAATCGACTCACATCCAACGGAGCACACACCATCAACAACAATCAAGGTTTCAGGGGAGATGGTACGAATCAGGCTGGCGGCCGATTGAATATCCAACATAACTCCGGTGCTTGTGTCAACATGGGTTAAGGCAACAAGTTTGAACTTTCGTCGTTGAAGGGCTTTTTTAATTTCCGACAGCGCGACCGTAGATCCAAGTGGCATTGAAGCAATGCTGGTGACACTAGCACCATAAGCGGCTAAACACTCGGCAAATTTGTCGCCGAAGAAGCCATTGCTTACGACCAACACGTCTTCCCCAGGCTCTACTAGATTGCTCGCCACCATGTCCCAGGACAGGGTACCAGATCCCGAAACAACAAATGGCTGGCCAGAGCTATATAACACTACTCGGAGCATTTCCAAACATTCACCAAAAATATTGATGAAGCTCGGATCAGTGTGTGAAGTGGCACCAGTTTGCATGGCCTCAAGGACATCTTCGTGGCATTCGATTGGGCCTGTGTATCATTAGATAGATTAGAAATGGTGGAGATTCAAAACAGATGACCACCGCCTGCTTACCAGGAATCATCAGCAGCTTTCGTTCACGCTCATGGGATCGGATAACTTCCAAAATATCATCCTCGATAAGTGGTAGCGCATAAGAGTTATATTGTTGAGTGGACATATTCAGAGAAAAAATATGAATGATGCTGACTCGGTGGAATGATGGCTGCTATATATACGCGTCGGATCCCTTACTCCGCTTTTGCCTTATTGATGCCCCTCAATCAAACGTGACTGCCTCCTGAGTATGTCTTCCCCCTCTAATGTGATTGAAGTACAATCTCACTTAGATTGCAATATAATTTCCTAGCCATTTGAAATCGCTCTTAATCTGCAATGGAGTGTCAAAAGGTAACGCAAGAAATCAGTGTCAAACGTTGACATTTGGTGAGTCACAGCATACCCTCGATTATTGGATAATCCTGTCTGTTATCGGATTATCGATATTACGCTGTTCAAGACTGATAGGGGCGGAAGAGGGATCATTTTACAATGCATGAGCTTGGCTTTACCTCCATGTTAGATCATGGACGATGAGGCTGAAGCGTTATTAGGGCTCAGCACATGTGCTCCATCACAACGTGCTCTGTCCACACCGACCTGTGTTGCCCATATTTGGTGAAGTGATACATATCAAACCCACCGATGGTGTTTGTTTCCAAGTTTATTTCTGCATGTTGCTTAAACCTCCACATGCTCAAGCACAGGTATTAGACAAAAACGCTTAATTAAGTTAGGGATAACTAGGTTACATTGGGTAGTGAGGTAGTAGGGTAGTGGTATACTAATGAAAATGAAACTGAATCATCTAAAGTAAATAGCACCAGCACACCGCTAACCCAGACAGAAGGGATGCCCAAGTATGCAGACCTGTGCCTAGAATGGAGTGACCTGAGCTAAGTTGTACCGGGTCACCAACATTTAGTTGGATGTTACGATAGTAAGTATAGGTATCCACTGGTGTGGCGTAAGAGGGGTCGCCACCACCGAAGAACGTACTGAACAGCACGTTGTTGATGGCGAATGCTCCAGTTTTCCGGAAAACCATGCCCGACATCTCCATCCACTCTTTGTCGTTAAGGTACAATTTCAGAACACCGTTGCTTTTCCCTGGCGTGTTCAATTGAATATAGAGCTGAACCTTATTCCAAACTCCAAGACTGAACGGTAAACCCTGCCCTAACGACACCCCATATTTGTCACGACAAGTGGCTCGGGGATTGGAGCAGAGGTCTTTGCTGTTGGGAATATACGCATAGACCTCCCCAGAGCCGCGCTCTCTCCACATCAACCGCGCAGAGAAGCAGCTGTCGCCATTGCTTACTTCACCACCAGTGCAGCCTTGTTTAGCATCACCACCAAACAGACCAGGAAGCTTTCCGCCTTTCTGCCATTGGAAGCTAGCTGGGAAACCAACTTCGTAACTTAGTAAGGCGCGGTCGAAGTTCTGCCCCACGAATGGCTGGGAGAAAAATTCGACACCACCTAATGGCGAGGATTTTAAACTGTAACTATCTTTGGGGTAAAATACGCTATAGACCTTTTGGGTGGTGTTGGTGATTGGGTCCACGACCACTTTCAGGTTGTCTAGCGACGCCTTGGTTGACGATACAAAATTCCAGTTGCCGATTTTCGAGTCGGTCGGATTGTCGGAGTTGATGGCTGGCTGCCAGCTAGAGGTCAGACCCAGGCTCGAAGCCAAGTCTTGGGAACAAACCGAGGCTATCGTTAGCAAGGCTGTAAAGCACTGTAAAGAAGGCTTCATTTTTTCAAGGATAACGTAGCGTGCGATTAGTGCTTCACGACATATATATCGTCCCGGTTGTATTTTGTTGGATATAACCGATTCAGACCTATGCACGAAATTAATCTTTCTAAACTCGGAACCAATCAGAGACCCCTGGTGCCAAGCGCTATATTTAGCCCCATCACCAGCTAATAGCTCTTGTTTCCCGCTCTGCTAACAACCCAATCTGAACAACAATTACGTCGCTATCCAGGTATGTTCAGTTCTGCAAAGGCGTTGTGTTGGTTGCCAGCATCTAGATTTCGGAAACGCTGGAATACCCGATTGAATGTGCAAACAATCATTTTTGGTGAGTGGCCATGATGGCCCCATTCCACTGCTCCGTAGAGTCCAGATTACCATGCATATTTATATATAGAAGGGAAAATATATTACAAGGAAAATCAACTAAGCTTAATCAATTATAAGCTTTGCTATTCACATTCTGCATTAAATCTATGCATCCAAGCGGCTCAAATCAGGTGGATTTTCGCTTCTTTTCAAAGGAAGGCTTGTATTGCGTGGCGTTGGACTCGTCCCTTCTTTCGATGAGTAGGCTTTTGAGCAGCGATTTCTAGAGATTTTTGGGCCGTTGAGAAGTCTGCGTGGTTTCCAACGGTGTACACAAGATGGTTTACCTCAATCTCCAGTTCTCGGACACGCTCCTCGAGATACTCTCGATGCCTCCGCAGCTTCCGCTCAGCTATTACTTCGTGCTCCAGCTCGCTCACTCTTGATTCAAGATACTTGTTTCGCTCCTGCAGGTACTCTTCCGAGTAGAGATGACTTCTGTCGTAGCCAGATTTACCTTCCTCGTCCGATAAAGTGGAGACCGAAGAGCCCCTTTGCAGCTCATAGGAGTGCTCCCTCTCAGAAAGATGCCTGTCCTCCACACTGGCTCGATTGGGATGGACTGAATGCGAGATGCCGTCAGGTGTAGCTTCTCGGGGGGCTTGGTACATCTGGAGCGGGAAAAGGAAGAGAGGTTGTGAGTGCAGCGTGCATAACCAGAAAAATCGAGTCACCACTCACCTGCCATATTTGCATTGATTGGGGAGAGGCTGGATTTGGTAATGTAGGACCACCCGGTGGCTGTGATGAGGATGAGGGAATAGTGGGGGAGTTCAGTTCAATGGAGGAATCGTGGTCAAGAGGAGAGTGGTGATAGAAAATATACTCCGTTGAGCTGGATTGATGCATTGATGTGGCGATCCGGAGCGGGGGCTGTTTCTGATCTTGCTGGTGAAGACTGCTGGATGCTGGCTCAGAAGAGAAGGCGTCGTGTGGAACGATCGCCACTTTCCCCCGGTTCTTTGAGGTGCTGCACCCAGTCCCGCTTTCGGCTTTCCGATGGCGATTCAATGCATCTAATCTGGCAAAGGTCCGGCCACATGTTTCGCACTCATGAGGGCGCTCTCCAGTGTGAAGCTTCAAATGTCTTTTGAGATCATGCTGGCGTCTAAAGAAGTGATGGCATATTGTACATTGATGCTGACGCTCCTGATTGTGCGTCAAATAGTGCGACTTGAGGTTATGGTGGCGGCTGAAAGTCTGGTCGCACTGGTTACAGGCGTAGGGTTTCTCTGGAGTGGCATTGGAGTTGGGAGGTTGGTGGGTGGAGTTCAGGGAGAAGGTGCTGAAAGCACTGGAGAATGAGTTAGGAATATCAGGGGATTCGTGGATTGAAAACTTGGATGTAAAGGGGGCTTCGGAGCTGGCTTTATTTTTTTTTGGTTTGGATTTAGAAGAGCTAGGCTCAGGTGCGATGTCTTGTTGAGGATTTGCGGTGGAGTCGGGTGATGGTGGCGCACGGACCGACGACATGCTGAGAAGATTTCTCCAGTAGTATTCTGAAGCAGATGTCTCTGGGAAGTTCGGAGAGCAAAGAATGCAAGAATCTCCAATAGTAAACGATGATGTCTTTTTATGAGATGCCGCTTCACATCCGTATTCAAGGCTCATTACTGGCTCTACTGTCGACGTAGACGAGTTATAAGGCTGGAGGAGGGCTTTTGCTCGATTGATAAGGAGATTCAGCTCCATTAAAGATTAAAATTCCGACACCTTTCTGTTAAAGCCCTGCCAGAAGAGGTAACAAGACCCTGAACGGTGGAGATTTGGCTTATACCGATCCATAAGCTGACCTGAAGCAGATGGCTTAGCGGGAAGTGCTCCATTGTTCTCTGCCCAATCCCCATATATATCTTGATTAATGTGTCAGTGAAAACGTCCTAATTCAGGGAGGAGTCCCTTGGCTTAGGCCGATATGTGGAATGCGTGGGTGCAACCGACACCAAGACCTCCATCCAAATACCAATGAATCAATATGGAGGGGTGATCCTATCGAGATCTTACGTCACAATGGTCGATTATCTCATCAGTACTTCCATTGTGCCTTTTGTTGGCCTTGCTTCGCATCTTAGCCATATTGAAGTCATGTCAAGTATCATCCTTGTCGGGAACCCAGTATCCACTTTTACGCGCACTATTGCATTAGGGTAAAGTAGGAAGGATTTGAGTTTACAGTCTGACTGCTAATCCTCCTTTTAAAGGCTCCACGAGAAAGGCTTGGATTTCGTTCAACAGCCTGAGCTCCCCCACTCGGAGGGTGCAAAAACCCACCACCCCTTGGGATTCATACCCTCCTTTTCTCACAATGGCTTTTGGTTGTTCGAGTCAGTAGCAATCGCCAATTATATCGAGGAGGCCTTCCAAGACAAATCCAAGCTTCGACCCGAGAGAGAGAATGTACAAGCCAATGCCATTCTAAACCGTTGGATCTCGTTTATCTCCCAGTTCGTATTTAACCGAGTTGAGCACGGCGTAGTCAAGCCTCGTCTCTCGCTCCAAAATGAAGGCAAGAGTGAAAATGATATCAAAGACAGCATTAAACAAGGAGTCGAGGAGATGGAGGAGGTTTTGAGAATAGTTGAGGATATGCTGGACGAAGCGGGGCCCTATGTGATGGGCAACACTTTGACTTGGGCTGATTTATTCTTGATCCCCCCACTTTCCGACCTGGCGGTGATCCCCGAAGGCAAGTTCTAACCAGCGATGGAGATTATCCTAAATTAAGCGCTTGGTACAAGAGAATTATTGAAAGGGAATCATTCAAGAAGACTTTTGAAGGAACCCTAGCATCCAAGCTTTAGTCATTTAAACACTAGAAATAAATGATTGCATTCTTCGAGTCATTCTAGATTAGATTGGTACTGCCTTTATTCAACAAACAGGACTTCAGATTCAAAAATGGTATATTTCTTTACGACCTCATTCTCTTCTGTAGTCCTTCAAAGCAACATCGTCCCAGCTAACAAATTCACCATTGAGATCAGCTGGAACACCCTGAACTGCCAGCTTGGCCATCACATAGCCGCAATCTTCTGGCTTGACCAGAGTAGAGGTTGTTTTCATTGTGACAAAGCGAGAGTAGTCGTATTCGGCCATGTTACCCACACCTAGCTCGCGAATAGTTTTTTGCATATCTGTATCAACCGCACCTGGACGAACAGCGATCGATTTGACGTCAGTCTCTTCTTTGGAAACACTCAAGGCAAGCATATTGATGGCGGCTTTTGAGCTGTACAATATACATTTGGTTAGCGCCAATTAGCAACCAACAACTCTATATGATAACGATATTACCAGCAGTAGGCAGACCATCCTTCATAGGCTTTGTACCCTGCTCCCGAGCTCACCATCACAAGGTTACCCTTTGTTTTTCTCAAGTGAGGTAGGGACTGTTGCACAAGAGACAGCACGGAGAAAAAGTTGATGTCGAAAAGTCTAGTAAGGTTGAATTCAGCCTCAAATTCTCAACAAACGAAACAAGATCTCTTACTTTTTCCATTCTTCAATAGAGCTAGTCGCAATTGATTTCACTGGCTCGATGACTCTACCATTTCCAACCTCATTAAAAACTCGTTTGGGTGATACTTCTAAAAACAGCCGCCTACCCTGCATTCAAGACAACAGAGGTGACTCTACCAAAGTTGCTGATTGTCTCTTCGACGACCTTCTTAACCACCGCATCCTCAGTAAGATCGCCAACCAAATATGCAACGGATTCTGGGTTGGCAGCTTCTTCCTGTAGTTTCTTGAGCTCGGCTTCGGACCGAGCAACAGCCATTACCTTTCCACCGAGTTTCAAGACGTCCAGAGCGATGGCTCGACCAATACCCCGGGATGCGCCGGTGATGATTACAACTGGAGCAGTAGTCATTGTTGGTAGTCACTAGCGTAGAAAGAATACTGAAGTGATCAATGCGACATCAAGTCTATATGAATTGATATGGGATTTTCTTTCGATTCGAACTGTCTAAAAAAGTTTGATATTGACGTCATGGTGTCGTACTCGAAATACCATCAGTGTTGAAGGACAGGGCTTGATAGTGGTGCAATGACTAGTATTTATTATGTACAAATAGTCTGAATCCTGAGGACTTTATACAGAACAGTCTGAGCTAGACTTCTGGTCAATTTTCCAACTGGAACTTGGGAAATATGTGACACTATTCGGTGTTTTCTCCGCTACAACTGAGCAAATCGTTTTGAATATATACATATTTGATTACTTCTTTTAGTACTTTGCTAGTAAAGTCGTATGTATCATACAATCTAGCATTTCGATTTAAATATAAGCCAGAATAAAGTATTTGGTGATAGTGAGGTATAGCTAATTGGTTATCAAGTTGATGGTGTGGATGTTACAACATCTGTTCCCTTGAAACACAACATTGGATCAATTCTTACCATGACTTGCGGCGATTAATTTTTACCTTCCCCGTGACACCCAAATAGTATCGATACCTCACATAAAGTATTAAACCGATCACATGCAAGGTGAGACAAGGCACCTGCGTGAAAGAAACATTAAAATAAGACAGTATCCTGAGAAATACCAGTTAAATATCACATTGTAGCCTTGATGAGGAATAGGCAGTTTTCAACGATCAATAGGATTCCGTGTTAGGATTCAGTGCTAGGGTAATACGGTCCCTCCAAAATTAGTAGTGGGACACCGACCAAAATTTCTAACTCCAATATGAAATCAAGAATGCAGCTTGTATGAAATGAATGGGCAAAGTAGGGATCGGGTTTGAATTCACACAACATGGAGAAGACTTTGAGCTATTTAAGCTGTAAAATTCTTCTAGAACATCACAAAAGAGCTTTACTATCACAATGGCTGCCATCTCCAGAATACTCCTAGCATTCTTCACTATTGCTGTCCTTGTTGTGCAAGTGGCAACCCATGGACACATGACCAGTCCTGAAGTAAGAACCCCTCCTGGTGATAAGGGCAATGGACTGACCATTACCCGTGGCCCAAACAACAACATGCCGTGTGGTGGTAACCCTCCTGGTAAACCAAGCACAACCTACAAGTCCGGATCCAGCATCTCAATTAGCTGGGAAATTGGTGCTGCACACAAGGGTAGCTGCAGCATTGACCTGTCAACCCACCCAGACTCCGGGTTCAAGACAATCCATACCTGGAACTGTGCTGAGCGTACTGGCGACCAAAGCACATCTGTGCAATTGCCCAAGGGGGTTGTCTGTGAGCAGTGCGTGCTTCGATTCCACTGGAATGCCCAACTTACTAACGAGAACTATGTCAACTGTGCTGATGTACAAATCAACTAGAGCATTCCCTGTCATGTAAAGACCAACCGTCACTTTGGGCATCTTGCTGGACATGATTCCGAATTTCATTGTATCCTGACCTTCTCTAGCAAATAAAATCCATCCCATGGGGAGAATTCTACACTAACGTCTACAGCTAGTTGTCAAAATAAGAACCTAGTTTATGGTTAGAAGATGACATCATTGATAGAAACGGTTTTAATAATCAGATGGCGTTCATCGCAATCTTCATCTACAGAAAGTTTCATTCTTCACTTGAGCAAAGGACCATCAGGGGTTTATGATATTTCCTGGGTAAAATGCACCTCTACTACTCCTCGCTATCTAAATGTGAAGTCTCGTTGGACACATCAATTATGTAATAGTCTCAGGTCATCATACTTTCTACATACCGGTTGCAACAGATGCAATCCTTATTGTCAGGTCTGTAATCAGATCGGGGTACGCTGCTATATTATATAAAGCCACTTTCATCAATTTGACCTGCCATTCAACTACAACAAGGATAGACACCAAGAAATATGACCAAACTTTTCGTCATTACTTTGCTGATTTCGTTCATCATTCACGTTCTGGGACATGGCTATATGAGCAAACCTGAAGTAAGAACCCCTCCTGGTGATAAGGGCAATGGACTGACCATTACCCGTGGCCCAAATAACAGCATGCCGTGTGGTGGTAACCCTCCTGGTAAACCAAGCACAGCCTACAAGTCCGGATCCAGCATCTCAATTAGCTGGGAAATTGGTGCTGCACACAAGGGTAGCTGCAGCATTGACCTGTCAACCCACCCAGACTCCGGGTTCAAGACAATCCATACCTGGAATTGTGCTGAGCGTACTGGCGACCAAAGCACTATCTGTGCAACTGCCCAAGGGGGTTGTCTGTGAGCAGTGCGTGCTTCGATTCCACTGGAATGCCCAACTTACTAACGAGAACTATGTCAACTGCGCTGATGTAAAAATCAACTAGAGCCATGTTCATAGCAAATCAGGTATTTTATCCTGCTGGTCATAATTACACTTTCAATAAAAATCGAGCGTTCACTTGCTTGAATCAACGCTGGAGCAGATAAGCTCATTTCTCATTTTGCAGTCACGCATGTAACCACTGTGTAGAGACTTTTATGGCAAGAAAGCGTTATTGCGGATTCATGATTGGCCCGAGTAAAACATCAAAATTTTAATCTACTGCTACCTGGACAAGGAAATTTTTTTCATTGAATTGAATTTTGTTATTTGGTCCGTTCTGCAGTATACTTTGTGGTTAGGAAACCTTTCATAGAATTGTATCAAATCCATCTATTCACCTGTTCACATAGCACATATCCCCATGTTACGCAATTTCCTCAGGGCTCCCTCCCCATTCACAACAGCCACTCTTGGGATAAGAGTGGCTACCTTTACGAGACCTTCACCCTTCCAGCATAGACTCTTCAACACCAAGAAAACCACCACACAGGATACGGACTCGAAAGACCCCGTTTCAAAAGAGCAGGAATTAGAAACATTAAACCCGGAAGAGTTTCCCGAGTTGTTCGCTCTACAGGACGACGACGAGGACCAAGAAAATGCCAACGACGACTGGTTTGTTGACCCTGAATACGAGCAGACTCCGCTAATCGACGGAGACAAAAGCAGCTTCGTACCACTTTGGCAGCGTAAGGCCCAAAACCTGCAGCCCGGGGGCGGATACGATACGAGCGAGGAGAAAATCACCGCCGAGGATGGACTGTTGACGTTGGAGAAATGCGTCGATTTCCTGAAAAAAGAAAAAGCACAGAACCTTGTGGTGTTGGATATGCGCAGAAAGTGTGAATGGACAGACTATATGATTGTCGCGGAAGCAACTTCCGCTCGTCACTTGGACTCGTTGGCTGAAGAATTACTACGCAAGGTGAGTGTTGTTACGACTCCTGGGGAGTTTGGGTGTGGTCGACTCATACTAACCAACGAAATGTCTAGGTCAAGCGCCACCGTCCATTCGATAAGTCGATCCCCTCACATATCCACGTTGAGGGACGAAACAGTGAGGACTGGACATTGATCGATCTTTCAAAGATGGTCGTTCAACTGTTTTCTTCAGAATCCCGTAAAAAATACGACCTTGAGAGCCTGTGGATGCCGTTCACCGACCCTCTGCTCACCTGGCGTGATGCCACTGAAGTCCGCAAGTTTGATCGTGAGGAACTAATCCAAAAAGTCGAGCAAGATTGGAATCGTACACCAGACAATTAATTTAGCATTTTGTACACAGACTATACTCGTATATAAAGTTACCCTTGATATCTTGGTGAATAGCCTTTCGCGTTCCAAGACCGTTCAATGTTCCAAATCTATTTCAATCACTGCAATGAATCCACCTGGGGTAAATCGGGACTAAACCCTAACAGCCCCAATGATCGCAGGGGAGACGGTGGCAATGATACCTCTTCACGCTTTCAACGGAGTGCATGAGGAGAATAACAGCGTTGCATAAGGAACAATCCGGTGCATGAGATGCCAAAATAACCCAAATTAAATAGGGGGTGGTGAGCATGGTCAGTAGTAATGGCGGTGGTAGGTAAGCACTGGCAATGCAGCAAATCATCCTAAACCACCTGTATCACACAATCATTTCGTGATGGATTGTGGCAAAGCCCAACATTATAATGGTCTATTCCGTTTCCTTGTGACCACCACTCCTTACCCAATGAGTTCTTAATCGGAATTTTCCAAAACACTATAAAACTCGTGAACAATGTTGCTCTTCAAAGATAAATTCCTTACTTCGCATCAACATGGATTCCTCGCTATTTGTCGTCGTCTCGATTCTGTTGACCATTCTCCATGTCGTGGTGGAGGTTCGAGGTGTCTCTCGTTGGGAACAGGCTTCCCGTCGCTTTGTTGCTTTGCTAACCCCAAAGGATCCATATACAGAAATTCTAACCGGTCGTAACCAACGTGCGCCCAAATACATGAAGCTTGGATACCATTGCGGCATAGGTTTTTGAAGCGAGTCAAAAGCAGGCCTAGACTCAGTATGTATGATATTGAGGATGGTGTGAAGTAGATCTTATCGAGCCTTCTCAACTATCAATCGTTGATGATTCACAGTAACATTCAATTTTACAAGCCACCTGGTACCCGGTAATACCCCATGTACATTTGCAGAAATATCCGTCAATAAACAGTATCATTAAGACTCCAAACCCAACTACGTAAGCCATGTGTTGAAATAATACAATTTATAAATTGATGAATTCTAATTACACGAAGAAGAGTGCTCAAAAGTTAGATTACGAATTGAATCGACTAAGTGCTGGTTAAGCACGTAAGGATGAACCATGTGATTATTCCTCCTCTTCCTCATTGATCTTGGGTGCAAGGTAGTAATGCAAGTATCCCATCTCTCCGATCTTGTACTCGACCAACAGTGGCACCTCGTTGGACATGTTGAGGGTCACGCGGGACGAGAGTGGACTGGCCTTGGTGAATTGGGACAGATACTTGAGGGCAAAGGTGAGACTGACTGGTTGGTTCATCTCGATGGACACCGCCTCCTCTTCATTGTCAACCGCGCTGTTCTGCTTCAGGGTGACACTTCCACTGCCGACCTCACCGGCAGCACTGAACTTCACTCCTTCCTTGGTGGCCTCAATGGTCACGGACTCGCTGAGAATGGCCATATCACGGCAGATACGCTGGAACTCTGATGATGGGAGGGACACGATGGCGTCATAGGTGGTGTCAGGGATGCCCAAGTGCTCAGAGTCAATGTCCATCAGCTTCAGCTCGTACTCGGAAACACGGTCGTTGGAGGGCGACTCGAACAACAGGTTCAACACATCAGCAGAGTCGTCCGCCTTCAGGGTGATCACGTCGTCGTTTCCGGCGCACTTCAAGATCTTGGTCAAGGAGTTCAGGTTAACGCCGAGTGGGAGGTTACGGTCGCAGCGGTAAGGGTCGAAGCCATCTGAACGAAGCAACATGGCAACCAAGGCCACGTGCGAGCTGTCCATAGCTTGGAGAGCGATCCCGGTATCGTTACAGTCGAAGTTGGCATCAGTGACCAACTCTTTGATAGCTTCGAGAATCTTCTTGAGCAGGGATCCTTGGGTGAGACGGGCTTCAAGCATAGTGGTTGAGCAGGTGTAATAGCGAAGGCGAACGTGCAACGGTTGATAGAAGATATATAGATTTTAAAGCAGTTGTTTGGAGCACCCAGTATTTGTTTGTTTTGATCTATGGACGATGTCAATATTGATAGATTTTTTCGAACAAAACAATACACCACATTCGTTGTCAAATATCCAAGTCAATTCTTAGTTAATCAACCTAAATCCATATTTCGATTGAGCGCCCTGGTAATCGTTAATATAAATTAATGAACGAATGACCAACTGACTGCGGGAGCTTTCACGACAACAGGGTTAAGAAATCCCTCGCCAATCAGCTATTGCTAAAACAGAATAACGAAAATAAACACGGAATGCTATAAACAATGCGATATCATCATATTTCCTGTTTGTATTCCTTCATTATTGCAACCGCTCAACCACTATGCTTGAAGCCCGTCTCACCCAAGGATCCCTGCTCAAGAAGATTCTCGAAGCTATCAAAGAGTTGGTCACTGATGCCAACTTCGACTGTAACGATACCGGGATCGCTCTCCAAGCTATGGACAGCTCGCACGTGGCCTTGGTTGCCATGTTGCTTCGTTCAGATGGCTTCGACCCTTACCGCTGCGACCGTAACCTCCCACTCGGCGTTAACCTGAACTCCTTGACCAAGATCTTGAAGTGCGCCGGAAACGACGACGTGATCACCCTGAAGGCGGACGACTCTGCTGATGTGTTGAACCTGTTGTTCGAGTCGCCCTCCAACGACCGTGTTTCCGAGTACGAGCTGAAGCTGATGGACATTGACTCTGAGCACTTGGGCATCCCTGACACCACCTATGACGCCATCGTGTCCCTCCCATCATCAGAGTTCCAGCGTATCTGCCGTGATATGGCCATTCTCAGCGAGTCCGTGACCATTGAGGCCACCAAGGAAGGAGTGAAGTTCAGTGCTGCCGGTGAGGTCGGCAGTGGAAGTGTCACCCTGAAGCAGAACAGCGCGGTTGACAATGAAGAGGAGGCAGTGTCCATCGAGATGAACCAACCAGTCAGTCTCACCTTTGCCCTCAAGTATCTGTCCCAATTCACCAAGGCCAGTCCACTCTCATCTCGCTGTGACCCTCAACATGTCCAACGAGGTGCCACTGTTGGTCGAGTACAAGATCGGAGAGATGGGATACTTGCATTACTACCTTGCACCCAAGATCAATGAGGAAGAGGAGGAATAATCAATATGTTGATTCCTATGTACTCATTGGTAATTACTTACGAGATTTGGTGGTCTTGGAATTGTGAATAATAAATTTTAATTAGATTTTATTTAACATCACACAAGATCGAGAGATCATGCCAGAAAATCCGAAAGTTTTCTCTGAACGTGTACAATACTATCAGGTGTGGAAGATAATGACTGAGATGCAACAATTAGAGTTTCTTGTCAAGCTTTACAGATCGAAGTCTAGGTAGCAATGCCGCGGAAACGGCACGTTCTTCATCAAGTAAAACGTTGTAGGTTTGGCAGGCACTCCTCTATCAAAAACAATAGTTAATAAATATCGGTTCAACATCAGGTAGAGCTAGGATTACTCGTACAGTATTCTGGATCTCAATCTGGACTCCTTGTTTGAAGAGATATTGTCGAAGACTTTCCGGTAAAGGTACTAAATCGTCACCAGTTCCAAGGACCAAAATTTCTGTAGTATCTAGTGAGTTAGACGAGAAATTCTTTCTGCTAAAGCCATATGCCACTTATTTACCAGGCTTGGGAGAAACCACTTCGAACAATTTGAACATTTCCGGTACCCAAGTGTCGAAAGGCTTGGCATCGTTCTTTTTACCATAAGGAACGTTCCATTCGAAGACGGTTCCGTTTAAGATAATGATAGGACCTTGGATCTTCTCACCGTCGCTTAGGGTAAAAGTATCAATGCCTATGATATCGATGGCAGGTGAAGAGGCCTTTCGGGCGAGAATGTTGACTAGCGGTGTATGATCTTCCCCATATAAACGTGCACCTGTGTTGGAGAATTTCCTGAATAAACCGAGGGTCGCGGATTTTTGCGCGGCGCTGTAGCGAGAGAGAATGCCGAAGGAAGGACGATACAGACACTGCATTATGGTGACTTGTATTTGCGAAGCAGCAACCTCGGGTTATGGTACGGAAATGTTAAGCCACAATGAACGATTACATGAGATCAAAAATTTCGTATGTGGGTGTGGGGAGTATACCAATTAGAGCACCCAACCCCCATCGTGATCAGAATCAGGTGACCTTTTGGCCCACAGCCAATGAATCATCACTTGTGTTCAGATAAAAAGAAGCAAGTTGCGATGGTTAGCCATACTTTCGGACTCTTAAGAAAGTGGATGTTTTTAAGTAAGAAACATCTGCTGATACTGGAGTCCCAGATTTAATCGCGAGATCCTCATTTACCTAGCCTATATTTCAGCGGTATAATTAGGTTTGACTATTTCGCGGACATTTCAATCCCTGCATTAAATGATCATACAAGTATAGTGTGAAGATTGGCTTGAAATTAGTTGATTTGCAAGTCCAACGTGTGTAGTTTGTTTTGATTTCATCTTGAATTCGACTGGATTGGGTAAACAATAACAATACGAACTGAATTCCAAAAGATCGTGTGTACTGCTGGTTCCCAACCCTGTGGTGTATGATACTCGTTGAAAAATTCACCAACACTGGAAGTTTCTTATTCTACTTGGTGAACTGAATAATCGTTACCTGACTGATACCAGTAGCGGGCGCTAGCTTTATCCTAAAAGTATGACTAACGAGAGACGCCTTCGGACTCGAGAAAACAAGGGCGAGAAATATGCACAGCTTCGTGAGCTCAAACAGAGAGGCGAATCTAGAATAAAGACGTACGAGGTAAACGCTTTTTACTTAACTTTGTCCCCTTCATCCTTGCTCAGATCTCATACGTAAAAGGTGCAAGAAGACATCATATATGACGAAGTGGACGAGAAAGAATACTCGAAATTAGTGAGATCTCGTTTGGAAGAGCAGGATTTCGTAGTGGACGACGACGGCAGTGGTTATGTTGACCACGGTACTGAAGATTGGGGCCAAGAGGAATATTCCGATGAGTTTTCTGACAACGATACTACACAGAATAATGGTAACATAAACCCATATTCACTTTCTGCGTGCTTTGGTTAATAACGTTCTCGAAACCTCAGGAACTCCCAAGAGAAAGAGAGGTTCAAAGAGTAAGAAGGAGGGAAAGATTAAGAAAGAGAAAATCAACCCCTTTTTCACTAGAGCTCACCAAAGCATAGGTTCTGCAGCCAAAAATGTAGGTTATCCTTGGCGATTTTACCAAAACCTTCTATTACTTACTCAACGCTCCCAACTTAGGTTACCTCATCAGCTAACGAGCAAGAATTCATGAACTCCCTGCTGAATGATATGGATTCGAGTGTCAACACTCGTATTCTAAAAAAACAAAAGTTAAACACCGCCGTGACCGATTCACAGCACATCAAGCAATTGGCGCTATTTGGTAATCAGAGCGAAACAAAGAATATATCATTGCCTGACGTAAAGCTGGAAGAGGATACCACTCCGACGTGGCAGAGCAATGTTCAGGTAAGCCTATCAATTTCGGGTGATCTTGAAGGATTGATACTTATTCAAGTGCAAATATCCTAGCCTGCAAAGAAAGAGAGCAGCGGCATCGAGCAACGCTCCACATTCCGCAGCATGGCGGAAAACGCGTTCGCTGAATTCCAAGATATCGACTTCAACGACTTCAATGATGATTTGGAAGATACCATGGAGGGGGTCGAGTCTACCGACCAGAAAGTTAAAGCTGAGGCTATTTCGAATGTGAAGGTTGAGCCCATCTCTCCAGTTAAAATCAAATCAGAGACTGAGGAGGACAAAACCTCCTGGATGAAGATTCAGGAAAAGATCTCGTCAAATATGGATCAACCCACACAACCAAAGTCTGAATTCACTAATGGTGCTGGCTCACTCAATGATCATGTTCTGGAAGAGGATGGCACTTTGGATCTTTATTGGATTGATGTATTTGAGAAGAACGGGTCCCTCTATTTCTTTGGAAAGGTTAATGCAATGTCAAATCCCCGTGCATCATGGATGTCAGGATATTAACCTTTCTTCAACATAGGTCTTCAATCGCTCATCAAATGCATATGTAAGCTGTTGTTTGGCTGTTAATAATCTTGAAAGAAACGTATTTGTCCTCCCTCGGGAAACCAAGATTGACAGTGAGTTACAGATGGAGCACACATGTTTTTTGGATTTCTTATTGAACCATCCGATCATTAGGCGCTGGAAATCCAACTGATGTCGAAGTGACCATGTCTGATGTGTACCAAGAATTCCGTAAAGTCTGTTCGAAGTACAACATCAGTTCTTGGGGAGCAAAGGAGGTTGTCCGTAAATATGCGTTTGAAATCATGGACGTACCCGCTGAATCCGACTACTTGAAAGTCGTGTATTCCTATAACCGTAAGTCCTTTCAATCATTTGCTCATCTAGATGAATGGTTCTCATAATCGGTGGTTCCCTTCTAGTTCCACAACTACCAAGCGATCTGACCGGGGAGACTTTTGAGAGGGTGTTTGGCACAAATACAAGTGCTCTAGAGTCATTTATCATCAAAAGGAACATCATGGGCCCTTGTTGGCTCAAAATCAAGAACCCTCAGTTCAGTAATCGAAATGTAAGTTTACTTTCCGATTGTTGATGCATTGACTGGCATTCCTTTGACTCTGCGTCGATTTAGATGTCCTGGTGCAAGCTGGAGGTTACCTCGAATAATCCTAAAGAAGTCAACCCAGTGAAAGAGTGCGACAACATGAAGCCTACTCCTCCATTAACAGTCTTGAGTCTCAGCTTGAAAACGGTCATGAACACCCAAAAGCATGCTAATGAGATTGTCATGGCCAGTACCCTGGTATATGATCAAGTCCCAATCGACAGCACCTCATATATGGACAAACTTCCATGCTCTCAGTACACCGTGGTCAGACAGCTTAATGAAATGCCATACCCTGTCGGGTTCAGCGATCAGGTACAAAAACAAAAGTGGAAGCTGGAGATTTCTAGAACTGAGAGAGCGCTCTTGAACTATCTCATTGGTAATTTTTGCACTAGGCATTAGGAAAGTACAACATGAGTTCTAATTCTCTACGGTAGCCATTATTCACAAGGCCGATCCGGATGTAATCGTCGGGCACAACTTTGTAGGCTTTGATTTGGATGTGCTTCTACACCGCATGAAAGCAAACAAAGTTGATCACTGGTCGCGTCTTGGAAGACTAAGAAGAACCCAATGGCCTCAGCTTCAGGCTGGCGCTGGCGGTATGGGCGACTCTACATACGCCGAGAAAGCCATCGTGAGCGGGAGAATTATTTGCGACACGTATCTGGCAACGAAAGATTTGATCCGAGCAACTAGTTATAGTTTATCTAACTTGGCCAAGACAGAACTGAAGATTAACCGGGAGAACATTGAGTTCGAGAAGATCCCGTATTATTTCAATTCCTCCCGGGACCTTATGTACATCCTCAAGCACTGCGAGTTTGATGCATATCTGACCATCTCCCTCATGTTCCGATTACAGATACTTCCTTTAACGAAACAGTTGACCAATTTGGCCGGTAACTTGTGGTCTCGTACTATGACAGGTGCGCGTGCTGAAAGAAACGAATACCTTCTACTCCATGAGTTTCATCGCAACAAGTATATCTGCCCCGACAAGACATTCAATAGTAAATCTAGAGCTGTTGTTAACATGGAGCTTGACGGCGACGGTCCGGACGAAGAGCAAGAGACGCGTAAGACCGGTAGACGTAAGCCAGCTTACACCGGTGGTCTCGTTTTAGAGCCAAAGAAAGGCTTATACGACAAATACGTGCTGCTTCTTGATTTCAATAGTCTTTATCCCTCGATCATCCAGGAGTTCAATATTTGTTTCACCACAGTGGATAGAAAGGATGAGAATGACCCGGACCAAATCCCAGAAGTGCCTGATACTGATATTGACCAAGGTGTCCTACCAAGACTTATTCACACCCTAGTCGAGAAAAGAAAGACCGTCAAAGGGCTAATGAAAAACCCTAGAGCCTCTCCTCTGGAGCTAGAGCAATACGACATCCGGCAGAAGGCTTTGAAGTTGACCGCCAACAGTATGTACGGTTGTCTCGGTTTTACGCACTCGCGTTTCTATGCCAAACAGCTCGCCATGCTGATTACCTCCAAGGGAAGAGAGATTCTCCAAAACACTGTTGATTTGGCTGAAGCGGAGCGACTGGATGTAATCTATGGTGATACAGATTCCATCATGATCAACACCAACACCGAATTACTCGAGGACGTCCGGAAAATAGGAAGTTACTTCAAGAAGAAGGTCAACGAGCGCTACCGTCTATTGGAACTTGAGATGGACGGAGTGTTCAAAAGAATGCTCCTGCTCAAGAAGAAAAAGTACGCCGCGCTGAAGCTTGAGGAACGGGATGGCAAAGAAGAAACCACCATGGAGACCAAAGGTCTGGATTTGGTCCGACGTGATTGGTGCGATCTCTCCCATGATGTATCCAATTTCGTTTTGCAGGAAATCTTTTCGGGAGATAATCGGGAGGAGGCGGTCGAAAGAATACACAAGTATCTGGTAAAGATTGGGGAAGAGGTTCGCAACGGCCTTACTCCCATCAATAAGTTCATCATCAACAAGGGACTTACGAAAAACCCCGAGGATTACGCTGATGCCAAGAGCCAGCCTCACGTTCAAGTGGCATTGCGGATGAAATCCAAGGGAATCAGTATTCGTGCTGGAGACACCGTCCCCTTCGTCATCTGCCGAGCCTCTGACGACAACCAGTCTACGAAATCTTCTTATGCGGAAAGAGCATACCACCCTGACGATGTCACACGTCAAGGTTCACCTTTGACGATCGATATTGAGTGGTATCTGAACCAACAGGTTCATCCCCCAGTGGCCAGATTATGCGATCCCATTGAGGGCACAGATGCCGCCCACATTGCCCATTGTCTAGGACTTGATTCTTCCAAGTACCATAGTACTGCAGCCAGAGCCTCGAACGAAAGATTCACCACACTGGATTCTCAAATTCCTGATGCCGACCGATTCAAAAATGCCACCAGATTTTCTCCAAAGTGTAGACACTGCCATCAAGTGTACGAGTTTCCTGGAACCGCAGTGGTGCAAGACAGCAGTGTGGTGTCCGGATTCAAATGCCCCAATCCCTCTTGTGGCAAGTATGCCTCTCTCGGCTCTCTGGCTGCCCAATTGAAGCTCGCGATTCGTACCCATATTAGCCAGTATAATGAAGGATGGTTGGTATGTGAGGATCCCCAATGCGGACATCGCTCCAAATCCATGTCAGTCTACGGACGCCGCTGCTTGATGCGCCACAAAGGAACCGTGGCATATCAATACAGCGACACTGAGCTGTATACTCAATTGAAGTACTATGAGAGCTTGTTTGATGAAGACAAAATCCGGAAGAATGCAGCTGGAACTGAGTTTGAAGCCAAAATCCAGGCCTTATGTACAACGCATAGAGCAGATGCGGCACGTATGAAGGATCAAGTAAATAAGTACCTAAGTAAGTGCGGTAGGCGCTACGTTGATCTAGCTCAAGTATTCAGTTTTTGCAAGATTTGAAGCGGTTTTTTATTTGTAATATCATCCACATCTCTGTTTATTATTCGCAATCAATTAGACAATAAACATGACCATCTGTACCATACGTATTTCCCCTCGCTTAACGACTCCGATAGCAAGAAGTGGCCTTGACTAGGCTGGCCCACTACATAGCGGCCAACATATATTCCCAAGGCTGCTAGTGAAGCGTTTGCCAAATTTTTATTTCGTCTCCTTTTGGAACGTCGAAGTGCTGACTATAAGTGTAGATATTTTTAGCATAGCGTATTGGAGCTTCGGAACCATTTCGTCCATGCTAGCACAAATGGTACGCCACATGTTCCAGACCAAGTCACAGCACTATACTCTTGTAGTGATGGACAGCCAGCACTGTCAAGAAGGTGCTTGGGTAACCAGCCTATCCAACTGAACATCCAATCACTCTTGGATTGAAGTTGGCACGAGTAGATTGATCCCCATCACTCATCACCCAACCGGCATGCAGCGATCCAATGATTAATTTGAATCGTCCACCATTTTTGGGTAGAGTGGATCGGAAAATAATTCTTGATAACAGCTCAATCCGTTTGAGGTTACTGGATTCCATCACATCATTCTTAGCCAACTTCAATCTTCCAATTCATTGGACACCACTGAAATGATAGATTAGTCCAGCTGGCAGATTTCCCTTTATAGCCGAAGTCTCTAGGATTTTTTCAAGTGGATCGAGAATACGCACCCAATCCATGAGCGAACGTAGGGAAATATTATAACAGGTCGCTCATAATGACCATGCTCGGGATGAGGAATTAGCGGTTAGCAGTAAGCTCTCTAGATCATATAAAAAGGCTGCATGAAAAGAAGTTCTTCCCAACTACGTTGATTTCTGATTGCACACATGAAGAAGTACAGAACAAGCCATGAATATGATTAGACATACCAAGCCATGTTTACAACTACGAACCCTCAGTAATACAGTGCTGGTCCACGAGGATTGTCCCGAATCCTATTTACATGTAACCGTAGATTTGAAACTCCATCGTCCTCTGAAAGTCCGCTCCATTTACCTGACTCTCAAAGGGGTCTTCACCAGAAAGCGATTGGGAGGTAAAGGGCCACGCTTCACAACTATCGAACGGTATTAACCAGTCACCATCTAGGCTTATGGGAAGAAAAATCCACCAAACATACCAGTTATCATCACATCCTTGAGCGACAGGGTACAGAATATTACTTGGGACCCGGGGATTATTCGTACGAATGCGTGGTAAAAATCCCCAACCAGTCTGAGCAGACTGCGGTAACCCACCTAGGAAAGGTGGATTATCAGCTGTACGGTGTGGTAGAGACGATGAAGTTCCATTCGAATTTGACCAATTCGGTTCCAGTGTACATACGCCGAGTCCTACCAGCATGCGAAGAGTTCAGGATAGCGGATGGGCTATGGAGAGATATGCTACGGTATCAAGTGATGCTAAACGGAGTCGACTACTCGCTGAAGGATTCATTGAATGTTGCATTTCGCTTGGAGTCATTAGTGGGTGCGTTGTTTTCCTGGAAGCTTACCGCCACCCTGAATGAATCGGTTGCATACTTCAAGCGATCGCAAAACGGAAGATCGGAGTTGAAGAAGTGCAACCGAATCATCAGTAAGGTGGTCAGGTACAAGTCAGGGGAGGCCCCAATACAGTTGGCCATATTGAACCTTCCAATTGTAGCGAAGCGTGTTGCACCAACTTATGATTGCCATGGGAAATACGTGAGTGTAAGCCATCACATTAAGGCCAAGATTGAAATGGCTGATGATAAAAGATACAAATTTATTTCTGTATTGCCAGTGAGATTGATTCATCCGGATATACAACAATGGTTGGAGAAATACGATTCGACGAATCTCCCGAGGTACTCCTCATTACTAATAAGCTCTAGGGCCACAAGTCTAGCACTACCAACCAACAAATGCCACACTTTGGCATAGTTGAGATCTATACGAGAAATAAAAACCGCCACTCAGCGATTTCCAGTTATCATGGTGTGTTGAGCTTCACTGTCGTTGTATACTATGCCACAAAAGTGGGAGGTTAATCTTGGGAGTGTGATGCGAATATCAAGTAACAAGGGCTTACTGCTTCGCTTGGGAGCGCGGGTGTGGATTTTTTTGAAAGCGTTATGCTCGTGCTCGGAGTCAACTTCGGGGCTGAAACGTCCTAATCCAACAACCCCAGCCTTTCCTATAGTATACAGGAACTCGCCATGTGGTGCAATGGGTGATTTGGCCACGGATATTTTACGAAGGTTGGCTTTCTCTAGGTGCTCCGCAGATTCGACGTATTCTACGATCAAGCGTGTGGTAACCGAGTGAGCCCACGTGTTTCCTAAAGCAGCCGTCACAAAACTGTTCTCCGCATGCGGCTCTAGATTGCAAACTACATGTGAGTCATTGGTCAACAAGGTATCTATCTGACTACTCATTTACCATCCAGATTGACCATCTTGGACGAAGCTCCTACTCCAAGTACATTCACCTCAGAAATCTTGGTGGTGACTTGGTTGGTGACTAAGACCTAGCATATGAGCAACGTGAGCTTCAAATGGCTGTCAAGAGTCGTTGATGAAAGGTCTTACAGGGATCCGGAAGGATTCAGCAATATACCTGTATAGTATTATCAAGTTAGCTGTGATACGCAACGATTACATCAAGAAGTTGTAGGTGTAAGTACTTCAGAATGGACGCCTCCTTCATCAACATCTCGTTCCTCTCCGAGACGAACACATTTTTACCGGTTTGGGGTAAGTTTTCGTGACTACCTCGAGGTCTGCCACCGGTAAACTCTTTTCTAACTAGGGACGCCACGGAGTCCAAAATAACAAGCTTGATATTGTGGGAAATCACCATGTATTCTAGCGCTTCCAATCTATTGTGAAGTCAAGTGCATCCGGGTAAGTTTGTGTTGTCGTCAAGCCTATCTTGGTAAACGTATTCACTTGGTCAGCAGCTCTTGTGAGGTTTTGACGTGCGATATTTGGACTGAGTTGGTGAGTTTATTTATGCTCTCTGCTGAATTAAAGTAGTGAGGGAATTTGGTTGTGGCGATTTCAACCAGCCTTATCAAGATTGTATGGTATAATGTTAGCTTGGTAAATATAAAGCGTGCTGTGAATAGAAGTACCTATCTGCACTGAAGGCACCTTCAGTGTCTATATATATCACACCACCTAGAAGTCCGCCTAAATCCACCGGAAGAGAGGCAAACACAGCCAACGATAGACAAAACTGAGTCTTACCAGAGCCAGGGGGGCCGACTATCTAAGATAAGGTGAATATTTCAAGTCGACCTCTACAGTAGAAAGGATACTCACTTCGGTTATACAAGAACAAGGAATCCCCCCCTGCAAACAAAGGTCCAGCTCTGGATATTGTGTAGTAAGGAAAGCAGGGAACTGTTCGTTACGCGATTCCTTCAGCATGTCAAGCACCTGTAGGAAACGAACTATTAAAAACTACTCTCATCCAAGTGGAAGCGGTTGTATTGGGTACCGTTATCGAGGTAGGCGCGACCACTTTGGAAACTGTGTTTATGACCTGATTAGCCACAGCTAAATCCCAATCGCAACTTTCCACCAACTCATAACTAGTACGAGCTAGAAGATCTTTACAGGTGAGCACGGGGTTGTTCGTTAAACTTTGGAGTTTGAACAATTGTGAAGAAGTGAGTGACAGATGTTCTGGAAGTCTTGTTAGTTTTCGTGAGGACGATGACATTACCAGTTGGTTGGACGAGTAATTTGGTAAATATTTGGATATGAATTGATGGAGTTGCGGAAACTAGCCATTGGCTAACGATCGCGGATTTGGCAGAAATTCATAGATTTCATTAAAGTGGGAATTATAAGGACGTCATATTTGTGCAAGCTGTGTTGCTTAAACTCGTGTTTCCAGCTCGGATTTAACTGCTATTAATGCGTGAGAGAAACACCTAGATCATAAGAGGCTGTATGAACTGAACTTGCCACACATCGCTCATTTATCTACACTGGAATAGCAACTTGTCCTCCACAAACATGTTCTGTTATGATCACTCAGGTCTAATCCACCTGTACGAGAGTCAATTTAGCCAATGACCAAGTGCAGCGATCACCCTTTGACATGCGCTGATGTGCGGGTGAAGTGGTCAAGTTGTCGAACCTGTACCAATTTCCACAACACCAACAAGATGCGCCAGATAGTACGTGTAATCGGATCGAAACCTAGCCAAATATGCCTTGCTTTTGGATGTTTATTTGAGACAAGCACCGATGAGTGGATTCTTGATTAATTTAGATCCTTCCAATGGTGAATTGTAATACGTTACACTCCGAATACATTCGCTTCTCATTATCATTGTGTATCAAAGAAATTCTTTATATAATGCCGCGAAAATCTATCCGTTCTACACAGGATGGTGAGGGAGAATAGGCGCGATAGTAGACAGAGGCAAACGAACAGGGAGTTCTTCGAGGAGGTCATCCAGGGAAACACCATCTCCCCCATCAGTCTGACCGACTTTCGACGCTTTCTTAAACACAAAGAGCACAGCATCGAGAATCTGGACTTTTACAAGTGGTACCTGGCCTACTGTAAGAAATTCAACTCTCTGCCCAGTGAGCAGCAGGGAAAATCTCCTCCCCCTGCGAAATATAAACTTTCCATGTACCACGCTTCTAGACCACAAAAGCACCCCACCCTATCCGAGGAGAATCTTCTGAGAGACAATCGCAGAGACTCCACCCTTGAACCCTCGAAGCCTGAGCCAGCCCTGAACCGAGTTTCAATCTCCTCGATGAACTTCGAGATGAAGAGCATGAAGTCAAAGCTGCTATCGAGTTACGGAGACATGGGCCAGCCCTTCCGCGACGAGGTCGATGAAGCCATAGAGCAATATTTCACCCTGCACTCAGAAACAGAGGTCAACGTGGGGAGCAGCATTCGCTCTCAGTTGCTAAAGGATGCGAGTGAGACCACTAACCCTGCGATCTTCGAAAACGCAGTTGGCGAAGTTCTGTCCATGCTGATCAACTCCTCTATCCCAAACTTTCGGACTGCCGCCATCCAAAACATCTCCCCAAGTACAGTCCTGTGGCGCATCATCCGCACCACCATTGTGCTCGCCATATGCTGTGGGCTTCTTATCTGGATGTTCGTGACCCGGCAAGAAAAATGGTGTCGCGCAACGGTGTTCCCCGCGCTGGCGTGGGTCATAATCAGCTACATCACTAATATCAAGGGAGTATGTTTGGTGAATCAATTCACTGGCAAACGCGAAGTGCTGGATTACGAAGAGGCCTGCGATATTGGGAAAGTCTACTCCAGGCCACTTTATTACATGATGCTCCCGAAAGCCGAGCTGTTGGACAAAGAGACTGATCCAAGAATCCAACGGGCGCGCTTTAGGTTATCTGTGATCATGATCATCTCCACTCTTGTCGTTTGGGGTGCTATATTTACTTGTATAATGCTGATTCCGAAATGAGTGTACAGTGCTGGGCTAAGGGAGTTGTAGCATAAAATCTCGAATTTCCGTGTAATTCTATTAGCAAATGTAAGCATTAATCAGTTGCGGTCTTTGTAAATCTTCGGTTTGTGTAGCATGCGTGGCAAGAGAGGATGATGTAATAAAGTGGAGTGTTGATGAAACCTCTCGACTATTTATCAATCAGTCACGATTCCAGTGTCAATGCTAGAAATAAATGTAGATAAATAGTGATAAATTCCTCTTGACGCAATTGTATTGCTAACTTCAATATGAAAGTCCTCGCCATTCCCGCTCTTGAAGACAACTACTCGTACTTGATCATCGACGAGAAAACCAACGAGGCCATCGCCGTGGACCCCGTAGAGCCGAAGAAAGTGATCAAGGCTGCCACAGAAGCAAAGGTGAATTTAACCAGCATTTTTACCACCCACCACCATTGGTAAGTCAGTCATATATATGTGGGTGAGTCTGCCTGCTCACGGCTATTTTTCACTTGTATAAGGGACCATGCTGGTGGAAATGAGGAATTCTTATCCTTGAAACCAGGCTTGGCCGTGTACGGCGCTGATGAACGGGTTGACAAGTTAACCAACTTTGTGAAAGACAATGAAGAGTTCAAGGTTGCCTATTCTTGGCCAGTGTATCAGCTATATATACGCCACTAACATTTTCTCGATAGATTGGAACCTTGAATGTCAAGTGCCTTATGACCGTGTGCCATACAAAGGGAAGCGTTAGCTATTTTGTTAGCGACGACAGTGATAAGGCAGTATTCACCGGAGATACACTATTTATTGGTAGCAAGCATATCATCAAGTTCATTCTATATACAAATACTCACAAATCACTGCATAGGTGGCTGTGGCCGATTCTTTGAGGGAACCGCCGAAGAGATGTACAACTCTTTAGTCAACGTATTGGCCTCGCTCCCCAAAGAAACCAAAGTCTACTGTGGACATGAGTACACCAAATCCAACCTCAAGGTAAAATCATATGCCTAGATATCCGGTTTACGCCTCGTTTTGACAACTGGTATTAGTTCGCATTATCGGTTGATCCAGAGAATCCAGCACTCAAGGAAAAGTACCTTTGGTGTAACTCAAATCCAGTCACCGTACCAAGCACTATTGGTGAAGAGCTAGCCTTTAATCCATTTATGCGTGTGTCAGACGCCAAAATTCAACAGAACGTCGGGAAATCAGAGCCAGTTGAAGTTATGGCTAAATTGCGAGAATTGAAAAATCATTACCGATGATTGTCCTAACCCTAAGTATCCGGCGCCTTCCAAAAATAAAGGATGCGCTCAGAAATAGTAGTCGAGGTATAAACTGTCGATAGTGGTCGAATAATCCTAATGCATCGTAGATATCACAATTGTGAAGAGCTACACTGAAACCAGTAATCTTGGGAGTAGCATATATAATAGGAGTGTACTGCATGTGGTCTGGCTAGCGTTGGATCAAATAATGAAAGTAGGGAGATGATGCCGAAGAATTATGCGGGAATGGCTGCATCCACGCGAGAAACAGATAAAGGATAAAAGTGAGACCATAATCAAAATAATACAATCATGCTGTGTATTTGGGCGGCGTATTGTTCAACTAGTGAAGGTCACTCGTATAAAGCGGTGAGCTATCCTCGAGGTTAACCGCGTCAATAATATATTCCCAACTCTTTCACTGGTTGAAGCATGTCGTTACAAGTTGTAGTTTGCCTCATTCTTATTCACATATCGAGCATTCTGGTTACTGCTCACATGGAAATGATCAACCCTGCTCCCCGTCGATCCAAGTTAAGTACCGCCTACAAAGGGGATGAGATTGACTACGACATGACTTCTCCACTCAGCGCCAAGGTAATAGTTGGGTCTACTAACATATCGCTATATCACAGTTCTAACCTCCTAGTAGTTACCTTATCCTTGCCGTGGTTACGGGCCGGGCCCAAGTACCGCCACTTACCAAGCTGGTGGCACTATCTCGGTAGATTTGGATGGAGGGGCAGACCATAATGGAGGCCACTGCCAATTTTCACTCTCCGTTGACGGAGGAAAGACTTTTGTGGTAATGAAGACCGTTATGGGAAATTGCATGTCCTCCTCGCGACATTACGAAGTTCCCATACCCAAGAACGCGCCCAATGGTAAGGCGGTGTTTGCTTGGAGTTGGATAAACAAAACTGGCAATCGTGAATATTACATGAACTGTGCAGATATCACCATTCAAGGTGGCGGTGGAAATTGCATTAGCGGGCCTAAGAATCTGGTTGTTGATCTTCCAAATTACGCACAAATTCCTGAATTTACCAATGGGGGTTACGATGGATCTGATCTCATGGAGAAGCGACCAATCGTTAGTTCGTGCTCAGGTGAACATCCGAAATACACCGCATCGGCTCCGGCAGAGAACATCGAAGATCAAGAGACAAAGTACAAGAATATCGATGAGCAGGGGACGAGGCACAAGAAACTCGCAAAGAATGTTACATCGCCTCAGCCTAGTCCTACACCTCCGAAGTCAGCATACGAACCATATTCAGAGAGTGAAGATGAGCTACCGGGAAAAGTTGCGCTGTGCGAAATAAAATGCTTAGGAGGCCCAGATTTCCAAGTTTGTGGCGACGGAGGTGCGACTGCTTTCAAAAAAACATGTGCACTTGGCACCAGTTGTCACATGCAAGATGGACAGGCTGCTTGCCACTAAACAATCTTGACTGAGTAGAAGAAATCGGAGTATTTAACATTGTAAAAAACCAAGATATCCTATCGGAATCTCCCCACTTGAGTGCAGCTTTCCCAATTAACTTCAATAAATATAGATCGTCTTGTTTTACCAATGCTTACAACACTTCTCTGGCGATTGCCGTCTTTTCTCCATGAGGTTTCTTGTGCAATGCATGTGAACTAGTTCACGGGAAATGTGCATAGTTATCCCAAATAAATTTGTTGATGTCTTGTGGATAGTCTGTTTATCAGAATACATCATGCATATTCTCAATATATATAAATGATCATAGATACTCGTCAATTTGTACCTCAAACCTACTATCTCCTCAATTACTTACTCTACTATCATGAGACTCTCATCCTTCTCTACCTCTGCTCTTCTTGTCTTGGCTATCGCAGCAAAGTATGTCGATGCTGGAGTAGCCATCACCGGTCCCTTGGGAAACACCTGGCCTGCTGGATCGACTCATATCATCACTTGGACTGATAACGGGGATGGGTCACCCATGCCTGCCACCTTCAACATTGACCTTATGACTGGCCCTATGACTGCTCTTCAGTTAGTTGGCCCTATTGCACCCAATGCCGACTCAGCAGCCGGCCAGTACTCCTGGAGCATCCCAGCCACCATTCCCCCGGGCAAGGAGTATGCCATTCGCTTCGGCTCCCCACCAAATGTAGCATACAGCCCATACTTCGAGATCGCTGCTGCTGGAGCTGATGGCGGGGCCGGTGGTGGCGCTGCTACTTCTGCTACTAAACCAGCAGCCGGCTCAACTGCAACTGCTTCACATGGAGGCGCTAAGCCAGCTGCTACTCAGATCACTAGTAGTATTAAACCTATGACTACTGGAGTAACCAAGCAATCAAGCGCAAATACGCAAGCAATGATACCAAGCATTGGGCTGGCACTTGTATTCAGTTTGGCCACCTTACTACTAGCTTAAATGTGTTAAGCTAACTACGTTAGACGAATATATATTTCCAATATTCCCAGCAAAGTGTTAAAACACTTACGTATCCCCATTCCGAATTTGCACGATGCTTTTGAATAAAGTTTATACTGTAACAAACAGGTGTTAATCCCATTTGAGCCCTGAAAAGTATTAAACAAACCATCTCATTTGAAGTTTGAAAAGTATCAACCGATGCTGTCTAAGAAGTATTAATCAATGCTTGAATCTGAGAGACATTGAGAAATGCTGGAAGTCTGTGAAGTATTAATCAGTGCTTGAAGTCTGCTTGCTTGAGAAATCTCTTTAGTGTAACGCTAATGTTGTTGATGTAGGTTTTCCCGATTTTAGTGCTTGTGTTCATGCAGATTTAAAACAATCCTCAGGCGATCTCTTGAGTTGCTGATCGCCCTGTTTGATAATTCGAATATAAATAGCTGGATTTCTTCCATTTGAGGAAATCACTTCTATCAATTGAATTACAAGCACTTGTATTATTCACTTTACTATCATGAGACTCTCATCTTTCTCCACCTCTGCTCTTCTTGTCTTGGCTATCACAGCAAAGTATGTCGATGCTGGAGTAGCCATCACCGGTCCCTTGGGAAATACCTGGCCTGCTGGAGCGACTCATATCATCACTTGGACTGACAATGGGGATGGGTCACCCATGCCTGCCACCTTCAACATTGACCTTATGACTGGCCCTATGACTGCTCTTCAGCTAGTTGGTCCCATCGCACCCAACACCGACTCAGCAGCCGGCCAGTACTCCTGGAACATCCCAGCCACCATTCCTCCGGGCAAGGAGTATGCCATTCGTTTCGGCTCCCCACCAAATGTCGCATACAGCCCATACTTCGAGATCGCTGCTGCTGGAACTGATGGCGGCGCAGGCAGTGGTGCCGCTCCTGCTGGCAGCTCTTCAGCAAGTGGATCTCCATCAGCTGCAAGTACTGGGGCAACCAACTCGGCTACATCAGCTACATCAGCTACATCGGCTACTACTCCAGCCAGCACCAGTGGAGTTGCTAAACCATTAGGAACAAGTGCTCAAAGTATCAGTGGTGTCAAGTCTACACCAACTGGACAGGTCACAGCTATCAAACAAAATAGCGGCAACACCCTAAACTTGTTCGCGAGCTTAGGATTTGCACTTGTGCTCAGCTCGGCAACTGCCCTTTTTGCCTAAATTGTATAGATGTGATGCAGCAAACTTGATTCCCACTGATAAAGAAATGAAATAAATTAATCAATTGAGATAATAATTACCAGTTTCTTGAAAACCATGATTTACTTGGCAGGAGCCGTTCACATCGCCAGACATCTGCATACATATCCTCAAATAGCTGACCTGCCGCTAACGTTTAGCATCATGAGAATTAAGATCGCAAGTTTCATAAGGTGTTTTCAAAGGTTCATAGGAATTTTCTCCACACAAGTCATGTAATTTCTCGTGGTTATGCATGCATACATGTAGTTTGAAAACAAATCTCGTTTTGTGTCGGTGACAGTCAACCATATAAAATTCCCCTCAGTGTGGACCAAATCCATATCATACTGAACATCTGAATTATAATGAAACTTCCATCTTTCTCCACCTCTGCTCTTCTTGTCTTGGCTATCGCAGCAAAGTATGTCGATGCTGGAGTAGCCATCACCGGTCCCTTGGGAAACACCTGGCCTGCTGGATCGACTCATATCATCACTTGGACTGATAACGGGGATGGGTCACCCATGCCTGCCACCTTCAACATCGACCTTATGAGTGGTCCTTTGACTGCCCTTCAGCTAGTTGGTCCCATCGCACCCAACACCGACTCAGCAGCCGGTCAGTACTCCTGGAGCATCCCAGCCACCATTCCCCCAGGCAAGGAGTATGCCATTCGCTTTGGCTCCCCACCAAATGTAGCATACAGCCCATACTTCGAGATCGCTGCTGCTGGAACTGATGGCGGCGCAGGCAGTGGTGCCGCTCCTGCTGGTAGCTCTTCAGCAAGTGGAACTCCATCAGCCGCAAGTACCAGTGCAACCAACTCAGCCACAGCAGCCTCCGCTCCTGCCGCAGCAAGTGGAAGTAGCAAACCAAGCAGCACTCTCAGCGTTGCTGGCGCGAAACCTAGTACTGGTCAGGTTGCATCCGCCAAACAGTCAAGCGGAAATTCTCAAGCAATCATTCCCAGCCTTGGGTTGGCTCTTGTGTTCAGTTTGATCACATTCTTCAGTTAAGTGAATGGAACAATTAGGAGTATATAAACGGAACAAATTTATCCAAGTCCTACCCATCAAGATTCCTTTTATTCCAGGAAATTTGTTGCGAAAGACAAGGTCTCGTTGCCTTGAAATAAATCCACTATTATAGAACACACTTCTGGCTATGAAACCTTTATTTCACGTTTATTAGATAGCTATTGAATGATGAGGAAAAACAACAAAGAAAGTTGGAACAATGCTTCCATCCCTCATCTATATCCTTCCGGGTGACATGTTGAACAAGTAGGATAGAAGGAATCCTTAATACTTTCATTGTACATACGAGAAAACCAAGGAAATCACAAAAACATTTTCAAAAACACGGATAATTCAGTTGAGGAAACATTACTGATTGAGAATGGTAATGAATGAGTAAGGATATGTGCGTGGCCGCCTTAGCGTTCAGACAGATTAAAGCCCTGCGCGCCAATAGCTGCAGATGAGGATGGCCCGTTGTTTTGATTCCAGGATAAGTAAGAATGGTCCCCAAGTTTACGAGGTTTATACAGGTGTCGTGCAGTGAATATACAGCCCAATAAGACACAAACACACCCCACGACAATGTATGCGATTCCAAGGAATGGATTCTTGCCTCCGAGGAATGAGACCGTGGAAATAACAATAGCCTTTGATCCACCAAAGCGAGTTACATCGAAATTCATCTCAATTGTTACCTCATACAACCCCTTCTTCATCGGTTCGTTTTCGTTGCGGCCGTAGAGTTTTCGGAAATTGGGTAAACCGGCGGTTCTCATCCAAACTTGGAAATGTTCGTCAGTGGAAATATCAGGGGGTGGATAAGCATCCGTGTACGTTCCATTAGGGTACTGTTTGGCCCAGTTAGGAGGTGGAAGGACTTCATTCGGTTTGTAGCTGGTTTTCTTGTATTTAGCGGAGTCCGATTTCCAAGCAATTCCATTGGCACTGAAGGTATATGGCTGTTTAGCGCCATTAGGGTCAAGGGTCAAGTCGTATATAGTATCTGTCATAGCAAAAGTAAGTTGGTGCGTCCTTCTGGCAACGAGATATAACTATGCTTACCATTAAACATCGAGTTAGCTATCAGTCCACAGGGATATATCGGCAATTTTCTATTTGGGTCCTCGGGGGTTGGTGCCGCGGCAACGGCTAACGGATCGCAGCTTCCTCCGGACAGAGTGCCGGCACTGAGGGCAGAACCTTTCAATTGTTCAACATCAAAGCTTTTGACGTAGCGACGATGATTTTGGAAAAAGTGGGTCAGACGATAATACAAGAAAACTGGAGGCTTGAGATCTTTGGGGATTTCAAATTGAATGTGGCACTGGTAAGCTGGTAGGCCATTCGGATTTCCTCCACGAAGCGATGCGTTTTCTACTCGATATTGGGGTACAGACATTTGACCAGCTTTGCTGAAAGAGGCGGAGAAGTCGGATTTCGGAATATTTTGGAAAGTAGCACCAGCATTGATACAGTTGGTATAATCTATCGTTAACTCGTTGACCTATGCAAGGTAATGTCAATAAAAGTCACTCTAGACCGAGAGCTGTAAGGTCACGAACGTTGTCACTGGCATATAGCAACAAACCACCAATAGGGGCGAAAATAATTCCAACGATAAACAAAGTGGGGAGGACAGTTTTAGGAGTGAGAATTGGTTGCCAGGCCTTTAATCTTTGCTGCTTGAAAGCAGTATCTGTTGAAGTACGCGAGTTAAAGAACGGAAAGAAGACTTAATACTTCGAAAGAAACCTACTTGCTGGCTTTTTGGATTTAACTTCCGGCTCCATCTGTAGATAAGGCTGGCCGAGAAAAAGAAGTTAAAGGTTATAATGACCAAGTGACCGCTGGAATTGTAAAAAATACGAGCAATCGTTGCGGGCGAGGGAACAGTCATTGAATTCAGTAATGATCAATTTATTCTGATCAACTCTGGGCAGTAGGCTAAGCTTGGCAACTATGTAGTATGTCATATTTGAAACTGATTGTTTGATTAAAAGTAATATACTGCATTGATTTCCATATAAATAATATCACTTCGATCGAGAAATTCCACAAGAGCCAAGCCATGCATCAGGTTAATTTAATCAAGAATTAGGCTAATCTGGAGGGCCGCTATCAGGCCATGATTTTTTAACTGAGCATTTACACAAGATGATGGACATACGTTTGTTCTGTTTACAATTGAAAAGTTATTTTCATTTATTTGAATTTTCCTAGTGACAAATTGGAACTTTATAGACAAATAGCGTCAGAGATAATTGTTGGTGGGTATTCACAAAGATACAGCAACCACTCTAAACACCTCTCAAACTTGCCGTACGACTCTCATGTTGCTGGATGCGTTCCTCACAATCTCCATCCTGATGGATCAAGAAGCCGGTCCAACCTTCTGAACTACAGCGCCATTCGTTTACATGAACTAGATAAGTCAATATCGCTTGGTCTTGACGATGATTGGCCCTACTTGAGCCTTTCGGTGCAATGCAATCTTTGACCAAGGCACACTCTTTGAAAGGGCGAACAAGGGAATTCATGACCGTTTGGTTCAAAGAATTGATGCCAATCAGTGCTCCGTTGCAGTTCCTGAGCTCGGCATAGTTTGTCATCTGATCCTTGAAGTATTCAAACACTCCTGGATGCGTATAGTCTTTGACTTTTCCGCTACTAACAGGACTCCAGAATCCATGTTCGTCGACGTATTTTACAGCTTTGCGGAGAAAGTGAGGAAACACTCGGTTTCCAGAGTCCATCCAAAGGATTGTCCCAGGAAACTCGTCCGCAACTTCGTTGATAATGCCAGCTTTCCAGCCATATTCACCTCGGCTCTTGTTTACATCCCAAAATTGAGGATATTTAGCGAAATCGAACTCCTTCAATTGGTGAAGATAGCCTTTTTCCCTCAGAACTTGCAATTTGGAGCGCTCCTCCTCCCCCAAATTGAGATCGTATACCACGATTCTAGGCAGCTCCGATTTCTTCAAGAACATCTTGGTGTCGTGAAGGGAGTAAAGAAATCCGAGCAACGGGCAAAAATGGTTTGAGCTTGCTGCAGTAACGATAGTATACCGAAAATCGCTGGGATTGGTATTTGTTTGGCATTCTGGAAAAGTCAGTCAGTAAGGTTACTTCGCCAGACCGTACTGTTTGATACACTTACCTCCATCACAGAAAATCTCCTCCTTGAATTCGTGTAACAAGACCAGACTGAACAATATTGCTCCAATAAGTAGCACTCCCAATTGTAGCAAAATGATCTTCCTGACCGAAAAAAACGAGTAGCCATTGTCGGGACGAGGGCCAACCCTTTCGTATTGAGCTGAAGATTTGTTTTTCTTCAGATTAAACATCTTCGAGATGCTCATGGTGAATATTAACAACGTTCACGAACACAAGATCACGCTTGATGTGGTATGTGATTCAGTGGTAAAACAACCTCAATCTATTCAACAAATCGTTGCTGGAGAGGAGAAAAGGATCCAAGTGGGTTGCAAGCGCCGGCTGTACAGATAGATCCTTATATATATCTTCCAATAAATATCCGATACCGGAGAGCTTTCAAACAAAGCAACAAGGTGAGGGAGTAGTGGTGATACCCAGGAAGATTTATGATACAAATGGGATGGGAAATCCAAGCGTTAAGTAGTCAACAGAAGCAGTAGTGAGGAGAGATCCGGCCCTGAGTGCTTCGTTTGATCGTGTCTGAGGCTTCAGTAAAAATAGCTATAAGAAAAAGACCTGCTTTTCTGCACAGCTTACCCGCATACTTCAGCTTTTTGGATTTCCTCATTGCTTGTCTTTATATAAGGTCCATCCCGCACTGCCCGAGATGCATGGAACACAAAAATCATACACTTTCCAGTTTCGATAAAAGAATCCCCACAGCAGCTCCCCTGCATTTTTAGACTTAACTAGGCCTCTACTAACTGCAGTACCTACCGAGAACCAATACTTGCAACAATGTGATTGTAGACATTGCACATATGTAACTTCACTACTCGATAAAGCAGGATGAACTCCGAACAAACCACCTCTTTAATTAAGTGTGTAACATCAAGCCAAACCCATTGGGATTCAGCTTGAAATAGGTTACGATGGCAAATTACTCCTTTCCAAAATAAGTTGGCTTCTGACTTTCAATTCTCCAAACTAAACCAACCCACAAGAGACATTTTCGCTTTTGCCCAAATCAAGCGGAGCCATGGTGTACACAGAGATGAAACGTTATTTGAATCCTTCAGGTGGAATCGACCAGGAAACTGAAAACTTGGCAGATGTTGTAACAGAATACTGTGGGCGAGTGAAAGCCGGCTGGAGTAAACAAATAATAATAATCCCAATTTTATTACTGAAGAAAGAATAAAGAGCTTGGCTATGGCCATGGCCATGCAACATCACGAGTATTCAGGACTGGTTTCTTGTTAGTTTGTCAAACGGAACCCGGACTACTTATTTAAGGGTTACCTGATCATTAATTTCGCATTGAATTTGTACTTGAAACCGTTGGGAATAATATCCTTTAGGCTGATCGGGTAAATCAGGTACTGTGATTACGGAAACGTGTTTGATCAATCCTGAATGATTAGTTCGAGTTTGGATCACGTGATGCTCAAGGGTGTCAGTCTGGTTTAAAGATATGCGAGAAATGAAAAGATCAGAGTTAAAGTTTGTCAGAAAGAAGGGAAAAATTTTACAGTTGTTTCAGCCACCAACGGTGATGTACATCAAGCATCTGTACAGAATGGATTCGCCTAGGAAGGCCAGGACTTTTAGTAAGTTCTAGCTTAATAAAGCCTAATTGGTAATATGTGCTTGGTTGGGTCTCAATATTTATCACCTAACTGGTTCCTCCGATGTAGAGGTGCTTTCGCACAGCAACTGGTGGCTTTCGTGTGGATTTCTGAATCACATTCCATTTCTTGAATGAAGGTTTCTCCTGTTAAACATTGTGTAGAATTGGTAAGGCTTTTTGTGTGTCCTCCACTTGAGCTAAGGCGATCATCCAGGTGTCTGGTATGGAAATCAGCCATCAATAACAATCCATTTTGTACGTTGTATAAGTGGTGAATGGCAAATTCCTTGTGCTTGATTCGCTAATGTGCTGTATAGCTAAGTGACAACTCAATCCATGATTAGAAATTGAGGATCAACACGCCTTCAACACGTGGGCTCTTCTCACTCTCACGTAGGCACTGTTTGCCCCAATCTTGTATAAGTCTTGCTAAATAGGATGTTCTGTTGAATCTATACTTGATGCCACCAACTGACCTGACTGGGGTAAAGGCAGCGGTTAAGCAATATTAGTAAGATATAAATACTGCTGCTCTCGAGGTTTGTTCCATATCTTCTCAACAATGCTTCTAAAGACTGCCATTGCAGGATTTCTCTCCATCTCGGCGCTTTCTTTCTCGAATGCAGCCCCTACTGGATACCGTCACTCTCAGAAGTGGAAGACTTTGGATGGCAAGCCAAGTTTGGTCTTTGGTCATCGGGGCGAAAAAGCAATCATGCCAGAGCACACATTGGGATCCTACTACTTGGCAGCTATCGAGGGTGCAGATTATGTGGAGCCAGACCTCACTCTCACCAAAGATGGCCATTTGATTTGTAACCATGATTTGTCGCTATCGGCCACTACAGACATCGCTGATCATCCGGAATTTGCCAATAGAAAGCGTAACCTGACGGACGTATTGGATGGAATCCAAACCACACTCACCAACAACTGGTTCATTGAGGATTTCACCCTAGCCGAACTTAAGACCCTGAAGGTTCGCCAAGCCAAAGTGGGGGTGCGCCCACTCTATTTCGACAACATCTTCGAAATGCCTACTTTCGAGGAGTACCTCACGCTTGTGCAAAACCTTTCGGTTAGGCTCAATCGTCCAATTGGTAAGCCCAGTTTGATAGTACAACGAATACGCATGGTCTAATCATTCCTGATCATTGTCTAATAAGGGATTGTACCCGAGTTGAAGCATCCCGACCACAACAACAAATTACAAAGCCACACGCCCCATTACTTCGAAAACCTGGTCTTGGATACGCTTGAGAAATTCGGCTACCCTCGGCATCAAAGCCAGATCAAGAATACCACCCATATCATCCGCGATGACAATGTTGCCGTTCCTCGTGGTCATGTGGTATTACAGAATTTTGAAGTGGAATCTGCCAGATACTTGGGTCAGAACTCTGACCACGATGTCCTGGTATTGGTCATGGCCAATGGTCTGGCCTTGACACCGAAAGGACTGGATGATATTGCCACTTTTGCCACATATGTAGGGCCCTGGAAGGAGTTCTTCTACTCGAACATGGAGGATATCTTGAAGTCCAAGAAGATTGAAATCGAGCAAAAGGTGGTGAGACAACATGGAGGCTACATCCAGCCTCGTAAGCTGATTGATCAAATCCACAAGCGTAATCTACGTGCAGTTGGCTATACATTCTATGATGGCCATGAGCCCTCCCAGCTTGGGTGCATTGTAAAATGCGCTACCTTCACTCGTAGCCAAGAGCTTGGTTACTTCTTCGAGCTTGGCATGGACGGTGTCTTCGTTGAAGGAGTTTCTCGAGCTATACAGATTCGTGATCAGTTCTTCAATCTTAAGGTATAGAGTTTTCTCAACCCTATGCTTTGGTTATCATCAGAGTCCAATACACATGCATTTGAATTTGTCACAAACATGGGAACTGTGTTCATCCATCATCGACTAGAGATTATTTTGATCTCATAGGCGAATAAAATCTCTAGATCATGTTGACCTCGTATTGAATTCGAGTCATGCTATGGCAAAATCAATTGAATGAAGAATTCGAGTCATGCTATGGCAAAATCAATTGAATGAAGAAGACGAGAAGCATATATGTTGAAAAAGTGCACTGCTGGTTTCGACAGCTACATTAATAGCGTATTCAGCGTGTTCCTTGTTGCTCCTGATAACAACGTTGCATGCGGTCGAGTGGATGGTGCTATGTATCGTGGTCAACTGTCTTCCACGATTACTCAAAGAATACTTCCGCGCTAATTGTTCTGGGGCGCTGGTACAAAGCAGTAGGGGCACCAAAGGATATTCCGAACCTTTGATTTAATGGCCTAGTGATTAGCAATGAGCTAAGCAAAAACATAGGGTATTTGAGTAATATGAGTGTAAGCAAGTATCTACAATACTTTGATAAATCATCTTTCTCCAGCTTATAGCTTTTGATGTATGCCATTCACTTGGAGTTCCTTATATATTAGTGCTTCACATATTCATCATGTATAAGGATGGTTTGGCCTACAGATAATACTTCGAATCATTGTGAGAGTCTTGGAGGTTTTAGAGGTATTTAGGAGATCAAATAAATTATACAGCTTTCAATTATTGATTTATTCAATATACATGTGTTAGTATATACTTTGGCATGGTCTTGGCATAAGATATTGTACTGGATATGTCCCGGAAGGTCCAAAAGCATTTGTGTAAAGGCTGAGGCGCTTTTGGACAACTTTTCACCATCGAGTCAGGTGCTCAGAACATGAAAATTTGTGAAGCAAATCCTAGTGAGGAGCTTTGCCAGGAAATAGTAAATTTCACGATATATGATCAAAATGATGAAGTTGATGTAATGATTTAGTTATAAATACAAAGATTTGCAGCACGCCCACTCAACTACAGGCTATAACCAGGTGGGCTCACTGATCTTCACTGTGACGTCTGTTGAGAGGGGGCTATTCTCCAACATCTGGTACAACACCGTTGAGATCATGGAGGGTGTTAGAGGGAAAGGTCCTCACCTCAAAGTTACACACCAGGAATAAACAGGGGAATGTGGAACACTTCTGGACAAGGCCACCGTCTTTTCAGGCTCAGACTCAGGGACAAGTTCACGTCGCGGTACTCGCAGAAGAGGCACTCACGCTCTGAGGGACCCTTTACATTCTAACAATTGATACTGACCACACTGGTGCGCTAAATGCAAACCAAACGACCCTTTTCTGCTATTGGCCAGCTAACCCTGAAACCGGCATAACCTGATTCAAACGCGGTAGATTTACCCCTATTCTGGCCATACTGTATCAAAAGTCTATTCATTGACTCGATCAAGCCTTACAGTTTCGAAACCATATTCAACTGGACCAACATGTATCTTCACATTCCTTCAATGCTTCCTGCAAGCACCACTTTTCCTACTCCTGCTACCCGCAATGCTGATAAAAACAGCAACGTAGCATGCTACACTGTCTCATATTGGTGAGCTTCCAGTTCAGTATAAGTAGGGAAGTTCAATCCTGGTTTAGGGCTACCTCCCACCGAATCCTTCACTCCCGACCCTCCTCTTTGGCCATATATCGACATGCGCTTCCTATACTCGCTGATTGTTCTTGCTGCTACCGCTCAGCTTGTACTAGGTGGTGATTATGGTGAAGAGGGAGGCTATGGGGAGTCTTACGAGGAGGAAAAGAGATGCGACGCGCCCAATACTCAAGCTCCATTCAATAATAAGGCCATCTCTTTAGACCAGAAAACGGACCCCGCAAACTTTGATGTAGTGGCCAAATGGGGGCCTGGATATAAGGCTTCCTCATTGTTAAAAGTTGGTTGGGGTCCCGGAAAAGTTGTCCAAGTAAATGGTTACAAGTTTACTCTGCCTTATTGGGGTAAAGCCAAGAAGGATAACTGGATCGAAGGTGGTCAAAAGGTTAAGGTTACCTCAGTACCGGGAGCCACTCGACTTGGATTTCTCTTGTCAAGCGACATGGGCAACTTTGGTGGGAAGTTCAAGGTCGTCTATACGGATTGTACCACCCAGGTGGAGAGAGTGGGCTCCTCGGACTGGAAATGGAAAATTGAGTTGGCACCTGGGAACAAGATTGCAATCAACGGATTGGCTGCAACCAATGGTGGTGATGTTCGAATTTACATTGCCGAAGTGGATCTTGATCCTAGCAAAGAAATTGCCTATGTAGAGTTCCCCACAGCTAAAGAAGTCTATGACGTCCATCCCTACCAGAAAGGTATCAAAGGTCACATTCACGTATTTGCCCTGTCAACTAAGAAGGTTGGATACTGATGCATGATTGCTCCGTCCTCGTAAATGATACTATGCCAATAAAGCTTCCATCTACTTTGTGTAGCAGTTACGCTCCATATTCTTTCAATTCAAAGTATTTGCTGTTATTAAGAGATGGAATTCTTGGATATCACCATACCGTACTTGGAAGCTAGACAAGCATTGGCAGCTACCGAGGCTAGTAAGGAGTCAAGTACTCTCGTCACTGTTAGCAAACACATATAACTCATGAATATAAATTGGATACTTACCCTGCCTTTAAGAAACTTTATATGCTCTGCGAAGACTCTACCCAGCTGTATACTAGTGTGCACCCTTATGTAGTATATTATTAGTTGCACCGCAGTAATCAGTACTATTACATTAAAAATGCTCCAGTAATCACTGTTGTAAGAGTTTTAGAGCCACTGCAGGTGATCTAGAGAACAAGTAGATTGTGTGGTCTTGACTCAATGGCTTGTAAAATGGAAAAGTGGTACTTATTGTAATTACCTAATTATTCACCTGAATTAGCCATCTACATAACAGTCTACAAATATTAGGTATTTCTGACCAAATTTGTTGCCAAGATTTACTTGAAATCTTCTTACCAAACATCAGGTACCTAAAGCATGAAAAGTTGAAATTTGTCCAAACAGCCCCAAGCTTTGCTTACATGCTTTTGGGGCCTTGTTAAACATGTTCTACATGCTTGCTCTGCCAACACCATGTCATAATATAAATACTCTTTATATTCAATATATCATGAGGTGAAAACCACATATCCACTTGTTCTGCCAATCACTACCTATACACTTGT